>JAVJIF010029268.1:0-62235 GCA_038442645.1 Agave tequilana | reverse complement strand
TTTTCTTTTATTTTTGCTCGAGGACGAGCAAAAGCTAGGTATGGGGGTGTGATTGTTAAACATATTTGCATTTTATACCACCTTTATACCTTGCATATTGTATATTAAATATGATTTTTAACTCATATTCTCTCTAATTTTGCAGATCTCCACTTTAAAGAAGAAAAGTAATTAACACCTTAATTAGTGATAATTAAGGGGGTTAATTAAAAATTAGCCAAAGATCAAACCAGATCTCACCAAGATCTGAGCGCCAACTGCAAAATCCAACCAGTCCACGTGGCCAACAAACTAACCAACAGATCGCACCAGAAAGATCCGGCTCAACGGCCCGGATCTGGCGGCAATCCCGCGGCAATCCGCGGCAATCCCAGGGCCGTTGAGCCTCGGATTTTGTGCCAGCAGTTAAGATTTCTGGGGATTCTCAAAAGTGCCTATAAATACCTGGCCAGAGATCTGCGCGAGTTCCAGTGAAGAGAGAGGGAAAATTTTGGATTAATTGTAATTTTTGTTTTAGGATTCTAGTTCTTCTCTCCCTCCTCCTTGATCTCTAGCTAAATTGAGAGAGAGTTCTTCACTTGAGAGATTGTAATCAAGACTTGTGACAACCTTGAAGCAAAGATTCAATGGAGCTCTCATCTTCTTTTTACTAGAATTGAGTATGCTTTCTCTTCTTATGCTTTTAATTCTTGCATTCAATTTCTAATTCTAGTTTAATTCTAGTTGAGTTGTTTAGATCTTTGATTTCATGGAGAATTATAGCTTTCTTGTTAGTGTAATGGAGGGCTAGTTTCTTGAATGCATGGCTAGCTAATCTCACCTAGCTACTACTAGCTCTAGTTGATTGTATTCTTTAATTCTTGCATGATTTCAAGTTTCTTGTAATTCTAATGGAGTATGTTGTATCCTTTGGTGATTGCTTGTAAGATCTCTAGAGAATTGTGTATCTCTTATAAAGAGCATTTGATTGGATCAAAAGGATGGATTACCATTGATTGTGTCATTTGAGTAGCAAGAACAACTCAAGCACTTCAAGCTAACTTTGTAGTTAGCTTTGAAGTCCTAAAGAGTTTGATTCTTCTAACCTTTGCATTAAATGAGTACCAAGCCTATATTTCTCATTGCACACCTAGTAAGAGAACCTAGTATCAAGAAGAGACTTCTAGCCAACTAACTAAAAGGAACACTAAGTCTTCAAAGAAAGAATACCACACTTGAAACATGCAAGTACTTTTCAATTGTCTATGATTCTTGATGAGACAATATTGCAATCAACAAAAGAGGTAGTATGTTAGCAAGGAGGTTGAGTAATGCTAGCCATGCATCTTTCTAATCAAGAGAGTTTACACATTTCATTCTAGTATTCTTTTTTTCTTTACTTCATCACACTTCATTCATTGCACTTCTTTTTCACAATGCACCACCACCAATCCACAACTTCTTGTATATTGTTTTTCTCTTGTGTGATTAACAAAGAAGAGTATTGTTTCTTGTCTCACTAGTATCGTGAAAAGCTTCTACGCTTGCTCTCGTGGTACGACTCGTTTAGCTACTTGCTATAACGAAAGATTGAAACAGGTATAATCTTACATATTCAAAGTAAACAAGATCAAAGGTGAATTCTAAACCCTAAACCATCTCTTAAATACCTGATTCTTGTACAAATACATCATATACCTTGTGAATTTCCAATCAACTCCACACTTTATGTGTTGAAAAATGATTGAAAAATGATATTGATTATTTTTGGTATCATATGCTCCTAATGAAAAATTACTTTCAATTGGTACTAATCTTTACAATTGATATCAAGATTATCTATATTTTTTAATTAATATCAAAATTTTTGGTTGAATTCATCAAAATGATTTATTTACTTACAATTGGTATAATATATGCATGTTTATTTATTTTAAAAAAAAACATTTGTCAATTGATAGATTTTTTTCAATTGGTATCATAATGTTTTATTTTGATTTCACCCCTTATTGATATTTTTTTATTTAAGACAAAAAGGGAGAACATTGTTTTATTGTTTCTTTGACCCCTTTGTTAATGATTGACAAAAAGGGGAAGAAGTATTTGAGGTTATATGCATGTTTATTGTTTATTTGTAAGTTTATATCAAAGTTGTTTTCATATGATATTTTTTTATTATTGGTATCAAAAGCTTTTATTGATTATCTTCCAATTGGTATCAAGAATTTTTTTATTGATTGGTATCAAGAGTTTTTATGTTGCTTTTATTGATAAATGTTTCACATTGAAATTTTTATTGGTACCAAGAGCAATTATTTAAAGAACATGTTTATTTCAAAAAGGAAAATGAATTTATTTATAAGTTTTGTATCAAGAGCATGTTCATTTCATTGTTTTATGCATGTTGATGCATATTCATGTTTAGCATTCATTGCATATATTTATTGATTGTTGCTATGGATGAGTTAAGGGGGAGCTTCTTTAAAGCTTAACTTTAATCCATGCATATATAACTCCATGAGTTTGTCATCATCAAAAAGGGGGAGATTGTTGGCCCAGAGGCCTTCCACTCTAGTTTTGATGATGATTAACTCATGTAGTTATAGTTTACTAATAATCTTGTGATGTTTAGTTTCAGATACTTAACCAAGATATTAGTAAGTGATTAGCTTCAACAAAGGTGTTTTGGAGCTTTCACATGGTGATTCAAGAGCTCGAGCGTCAAAGTTCATATCTAGCACTCGGTTGGAGTCAAGCTCGGTGGATCACGTTTGGATCGAGTCGACTTGAAGACAACGCTCTACAAGAAGACTTCGATACATTATTTTAGTTTATAGTTTAGATCCATTGTTAAAGATTAGATAGTGTGATATGCTCAAGTTCACAACACACAACTTGTTTAAGTTTCATGTTTTGGTTTTCGGTTTTTTGGTTTTAACCGATCTTGGTTTTCATGAATAGATAGAATCAACAAGTTTACATGGTTTAATGTATATTAGATTTGATCTATATACATCTATGCTTCAACTATTTAAACAAACTTAGTTTGATAGTCTATTTCATGAGTTTGGAGTTTTGGTATTTTAACAAAACTTATTTTCGGATTTAATGTCAAAAAATAGTGATATATATATATATTTCATGTATATTGGATTCTATCCATATACTACATGCTTAAATGTTGTTTCTATATCATGTTTTTTGTATTTGGATGTGTTTTGAAAAAATCAGATTTCCATTTCAAAATCTAAGTTTTGAAAAACACGAGTTTTGGTTTTCGACAAAATTTCTAAGACACAAAAATGGTTCAAATAAGTTGAAATATTTGTTGAATTTTTCACACATGTTTGTATTTCAAATATAATATAAGAACTTATTTTTTGGATTTTTAGAAATTTTATGGATTTAATTGGATAATAAAAACCCAGTTTTTAAGGTCAGAAAATCAGCCCTGTCAGGCTCTGGCGGTCGACCGGACCGGTCGACCGACGTGCATAAGGACGTGCACGCAGGCCAGCCACTTAGGCCGGTCGACTGAGCGGTCGACCGACTGAAAGTGCCCACTCTTGGGTGGGGGCGGTCGATCGGACAGTCGACCGTGAGGCTTGGCACGGTCGACCGAGCGGTCGACCGGCCAGAAAGCAACTGCTCTCTGGAGTTGGCACGGTCGACCGTGCGGTCGACCGGCAGGCTCAACGTTCATAAGAGTTTTCTGACCTTTCTGCTGGCCGGTTGATCGGAAGGTCAAAACTGACCTTTCTGCTGCCAACGAGCAGAATTCTTTTGGGGTTATAAATACCACTTTTGAGAGATGTGTTCTCTCCAAGTTTCAAGAGCTAAATTTCTCCTATTCTCAAGTGTTTTAAAGCAAGTTTTCAAAAGAGTTTTTGGCTTTAAAGATTTCATCTTTATTTTTAAAAGGGTTGAAAAATCATTTGAAAAGAAAATTCTTTGGAATTGATTTGATCTTCATTTGCATTTCTATCTAGAGTTTTTCCCTAGAATTTTTCTTTGAGTTTTTATTTTCAAACTCTTGTTTTCCACACTTGAGCTATCATTCTATCCTATCTATTAGGATCTTTGTTTTGTGGGAAAAGAAGTTGTTTGTGGTTGAGATAGACCACCTAGTTGTTAACCCTCCTAATTTGTGATACCCCTCTTGTGTAGAGGTTGATTATTGGAGTGGTGGTTGGCTCCTTCTAGTGAGAGGTGGAGATTGTGTTTAGCTCCCTCTATTGAGAGGTGGAGTTTGTGTTGGAATCCCTCAAGTGTGAGGTGATTGATTTGTATTGGCTAATTGCCTACCCCTCTTGTGTGAGGTGGTTTTTGTGTTGGTTGTGCCTTGCCTCTGTGAGAGGTTGTATTAGTTGAGAGAGGAGTTGTGTACTCCTGGTTATTGTATTGCCCCAAATCCTCAGTGGAGGTTCCCTGTGTGGGAGTCCTGTGTGGACAAGTTAGTGGAACCCTTCTGTGTGAAGGCGGGGACGTAGAGCTGTGTGCTCGAACCTCGAAACATATCTGTGTGTTAGTGATTGATCCACTTTCTCTTAACTCTCTCTCTATTACTTTGTGCATCTATTCATATTGCCATATCATATACATGCTTGTGTTGTTTGTGTGTGCCTCACTTGTGTTTAACCACGAGAGCTTCATATAGCACCTCAACTCTTATTCAGAGGAATCAAGAGGAGGTAGTCCAGAGCCCTTCACGGGAATTCGGTTACACTCGTTGGTTACATTAAGTGTGTTGCCAATTAGTTTTAATTTTCGCATTTTGTTCATTAGATTAGCCGTACACCTATTCACCCCCTCTAGGTGTACTTACAAAGTTGAGGGTCCAAGCCTTGGCTAAGGTTGGGGAGGTACGTCGAAGAGATATTCAACGCCTCAATGACCAGTTAAAGTCTCTCGCTGAGCGGAGTTAACTTTTTGTCTCCTCTTCTTATGTAACACTTAATCTTATTGAATAAGAGAGTGTTTTATCTCTTTTATCATTTTGATATGAATAATAAAAATGATTATTTTGCCTTTGTCTCGCCTTTGTTTTCTCTTTGTGTTTGATAATCAGACGGACTAGAGCAATTGAATTGTGATTGTTAGAGGTAACAGTTAATTTAGCAATTGTTAGATATCTGTACTGGGAGAGTTTAAAATCAAGAGAAATTACTATTAGAGGTGTGATATTAACATGACAAGAGCTCATTTAGCATGCTAGAGGTATGATATTAACTTTGTACTAGAGATGTATAATATTAACCAGAGATTCTTTTCCGCAGAGGAAATTGAAATGACTACTGTTAGAGGTATAATGTTAATTTAACAGTAATATATTCCAGAAGTGTGATAATAACTTATTATTGGAGATGTGTTGTATAAACCATAGGTCCCATTTTTCGCTGGAAAATCGGAAGGTTCACTGTCATAGGTATAATGTTAACTTGACAGTGAGATGAGCTAGAGGTGTGATATTAAACTTAGCACTGCAAATCTCATTTTCTTTGAGAATATCGACAAAACATTTGCCATTGGTGTGATATTAACTTAGCAGGTATGTATTTAGCAGCTTAGACAAATTTGATCGGAAGTGTAGTGTTAACTTGACCGGAATTGGTATTGTAATTTGAGCAATGTTGGGTTAGAGGTGTAGTGTTAACTTGGCAAGAATTGATTTTACGATTTGAGCAATACTTGTCAGAGGTGTAGTGTTAATTTGACCGGAATCTTTTGTTTCACAATTGAGAAATGTTTAGTGGACCTGTCATTCTATTGAAGATAATTGACAAGTAGGAGTTACACCCGCTAGGGATATATTGAAGTTTTATTATCAGAGGTATAATGTTAACATGACGGGATACATATGTAATCATTTCGCTAGAGAAATGATACCGTTTGTGGTCCTACCATTCCATGGAAGGGAATTGGTAAGGAATTCTGGTGGGAATAAGTGGGATCAGGTCCCTTAAGATTTTTAGCAAATTCTCAGTTATCAATGGATTTGGTACGCTTTTACCTACTACCGTTTGAGTTAGGCTAGTGATTAGCTTGAACCTGCATAAAAAATACAGCATTTCAGAACTTTAAAATAGAGATGTGCAAGTGTTCAATTCTACCGCAATAGCAAGTGGCTATGCGGGTCGTGATCCACAAGGAGGGTTAGCGATAGAAGCGTTCTAGGTTTGTATTGAAATCTTTGTGAAGAAAAACGAAGGTTCTTCTTTGTTTTAAGAAATGAAAATGAAAAAGAGTTAGGTTAAAGTTAAAAAGAAAGCGATAAATGGAGAAGGCGGAGAAAAATGGAGAATGATTATTTACAAAGAAATGGAAAAGGAGTGATGAAAGAAGTGGGTGTTGGTGATTTAAACTACAGAAATAAAAGAAAAGAAAGAAGATTAAAGAAATACTTACCTAGTTTGGTTGATGACTTACCTGAAACCCTTGCATGTTCTACCTTACTTCGGAGGCGTTCAACGCATAAGCCATAGGATCGATCTCAGTCCCCAGTCGCATTACATCATCAAGAAGAACAAGAATGAAATGATATGGAGTCTTGAGGAGGAGAACATCATCATGAATTATCGTTGGCACTCACACAAACATTGTTATACTGATGCTTCTGGATTCACTTGCATGCTCATCAAAACCAAAAGAGGTAAAGTAGAAAGAAGAAGAAGAAAACAAAAGTAAAGACGAACATAAAAAAATTACCTTTTATTGCTTGCAGAAATGATGGAAGAAAGGAGGAGGGTACATCGGTGTCACTCTCAACATAAGCCTCTCTCTCTTACTTACATGAATCTCAATCTAACCTAAGCTTACATACAAATTAAAATTACATAAAAAAACAAAAACCTATACTATGAAGAGTGAAAATTGGACTAATTCCTATCTCTGCATGGTCGTCCCATGGAGGCTCTGAAAATCCCAGTATTTATAGGCAAAACCCAACCTACAGGATCATATGAAGATAGGGGGAGCAAACGCTCCCCTTAACACTCCAACAGAGCCACGGAAACACGGCTTTGGTCACGTTTCCGCGGCCAGGTGGCCACACCCTGTTGGTGGAGCTCCCCGGTTTCTTGATTTGTAATTATCTTTATCTGGATTTGCAGTTTATGTCCGGGATTTTGACGAAATGGCCTTGGTCCTTGGCTTCAACCGATCGATTCAGGGAGGATTCTTCTCAACGGTTTTCAACCTCTCTGATATGCCAAGATTTAGTCCCGATTCCTTAATTTCGAATTTATTCTGAATTAAGTCAGGATTTGGTAGGCTTTTGGGCTCAATTCTCTTCACTTTCCTTTAGGAATGGGCCTGCAAATAAATTAAACATTTAATTAGGAAAATGCAGAGTTTATTTTATAATAAGTAGGAGAATATGATATTAAATGTGCAATATTAGTGACCAATCACACCCCCATACCTATCTTTTGCTCGTCCTCGAGCAAAACAACTAAACTATACTAAGGATTATTAGACCACTTTCGCAGGTCACGCGATTGCACTGAGCATGTGCAACAAGCCGTTAAACCTCTAGGTTTCCCCTAGAGGACGAGTTTTGTCTCGTGAGGGTTTTCAGTGGATTACACCCACAAAATCCATAAAGAAAGATAAATAAAGTGTTAGTATTTTCGAAAAGCATTTTGAAAGAGAAAAATATTTGAAATATAATTGTAAGACTTAAGTAATCTATAAGTTATAGGAAAACTGAATTTTTCATTCCTAAACTTAGTCTCTATTCAAAAATTTGTTATCAATCAAAGTAAGGAGTCAAATTGTACTTCTCATTTAGTCTATTACTTTACCCAAAGTCATATGCACCTTGTGATCGTGAAAATTTTAACTAAGGGTTCATTAACTTTAACTCTTATGCCTTATTTATTTATATATATATATATATATATATATATATATATATATATATATATATATATTTGTGGTATTATTCCTTAGTTCTATTAGGCTTTCTAATCTGCCCATATAACGAGCTTTAATCGATGACTCCCAAACCAAACGGTCTTAGGGCCCCAGGTGAGAAAACACCCCAAGGACTTAAGGATTCGAGCAAACAAGGCCACAAAACTAAGGATTTTATTATTTAAATCCCTTTTAGGCGTGAATACTTATGCTTTATTAGGCACAAATACTCAGCTTAATCAGAGGATTTTCATATATTTTTTCTCAAACTTATCTAATCATCTTTCGCATAAATACTAAGGCTTGCTTAGGCCAAAGCACCTAGCTAATCAATAATTAGATTTGTTCATCTTTCATAGATATATATTTTTTTATATAAGGCATAAGAATCTTTGTTTTTGAACCCTAAGTGTGTAAGTGTATGAAGTGTGCATATTTCATTAAGGTAAAGATCAAGACTAAATTACTTTAACAAATTATCTTCCTAACCCTAAAAATCAAACAAATAATCTTATTTTGACCAAGTTTAAGAAATCCTAATTTTGATTTTCCTATTCCTTAAAATTGACTCAATTTCTTACAAAAAATATGTCAAAATATTGTTTCTATTTTCAAAAAGTTTTTTTTAAAAGTAAAGAAAAATGTTATTTTTATTTTATTTTATTTTATTTTTAAAGTTATGTTAGAACCCTCCCCCACGCCTATCTCATGCATTGTCCTCAATATATGAATTAATGCATAGATGCATGAAAAAGAAGAAAGGGAAGGAAAATGTTACCTTAAGGTGGTGGTTCCGGTGGTGGTCTGATTGGTCCACGAAATGCGGCCCAATCGACTTTTCGTGGAGTTCGGAGGAACCCACCAGAAATCTCTCTAATATAACCCATTAAAATGATGTATCCATAAAGGATTTTTATTAAAAATTTAACCCCATCTAATTTTCAAATTCCATAATTAATTTTGGAGTCAAATTTGTCAACCGCCTTGACCCAATATGGAGTGTCAAAAGATAGAATGACTGACTTGGACTCAGGAAGTATTGGAACTAATACCGACTCAGGAAAGTGACTTAAGTCAAGTAAAGGTTCAGGAGTCGAGATTGGCTCAGAAAGTGGGTCCAAATCAAGAAGTTGAAACTCAAGTCCACATTCAGTTTCCCACAATGGAATGTGACTTAATATTGGTGATTCAAGTTCAAGAATGACAGGTGTGGGAATCAAAACTGACTCTAAAATATTACTCAAGTCAGGTAACAAAACAGGAGTCAATATTGATTCGAAAATTTGAACTGGATCACAGATTTGAGAATCTAGGTCACATTTCTCATTGAATTTAATGTCATAAAAATGAGAACTTGCCAATTTGTCAATAGGACTTTCAAAAGTGTAAAATTGGTCAAGTTCAATATGATCATCAAAGATGGGTGATTCAATTCATGATGAATTGGCACAGGATCCAATGTTGACTCGGGAAAAAGATTGAAATCAGGTAAAGATACCGGAGTCATTATTGAATCAAGAAGTTGAATTGAATCACTAAGTTGAGGTTCATGATCATATTCGTTCTCAAGTTCTATTTCAGGAAAGGAATAACTTGCCAAACTGCCAATATTATTTTCAAAATTTGGAGTTTGGGTAAGTTCAAATGATTGTTCTGAAATGGAACCTTGATTTTCAAAACAACATGACTCTTCGCTCTAACAGACTGGTTAGCGACATCAGAACTGGTCAAACAGTGAAAACGTAGAGATTGGACCATCATATCTATGTCACGATTACGAGCGTTTGAGCCTGAGTCATGGCTTCAAGCATCTTTTCATAGTTGATTGGTTCATCGTTTTGTTGAAAAGATGAAGTGTTGTCTTGGACTTGGTGATGAAATTGTGAGTCCATCAGATTTTGTGATTTTTGTTTGGACTCACGCATACTCATTTCCAAAATGATGGTTTTCTATTTTGGACTGGTGGAACTGAGTATGAATTTTGAAAATATTGTGGACAAGGTGGATAGGGAGGGCAAGTTGGTTGAAAATTGGACTCGGGGGAGGTGAATCCCTACTGACTCTTTGAAGAGTTGAAATTATTCTGAAAATTATGGTTATAAGATTGGAGGCACGGGTTATATTGATTTGGATAAGACCAATCCGGCACACTAGGTTGGTTAAAGTTATGATATGCCGGGTTGGTAATATCCAAAAAAGAGGTTGGTGTGTAATATGGATTACTATTAAAATTGGAAAAATTGTTGTTATAAGCCATATCACACAATAAAACACAAACAAAAAACAAACAAATAAGCAAACAAAAAGAAAAATTCTAACCTAAGTTAGGGTAGAACTATGACCTAGACGACTCCTAACTGGTTAGACTGTCCATGGGAGGTATAATGTAGACTTTGACCACAAGCTAATCAGCCAGGTCAGGGCAAGATTGGTGGGAGGTTATCTGCCAAAGACGTTCCTTAATTAAGTAACCACCAACCTTCAGGCATTCGGCCCTTAATCCTCTTCCTAGACACTGATTTGGCAGGAGTCAAATTCCAACACTTTTCCCCTTAGGATAATCTCCTAATTGAGTCCAAGATGTCCCTAGGGCCAACGTCTACTCATTTTAAGTTAGGCTTCGGTTAGTGAGTGAGGAGGTTGTTTGTGGGCTAAGGGAGGGTAATGACTTCCCCACCTTATCTTATTTATAGGACAAGCTCTTAAGTCAATTTTGTGCAGTGTACAAGTATATAGAAAAAGTAACATTCAAGCAATCATACAAGAATGAACCTTATACTAAATTCTATGCACACATACCTTAGCTCTAGCACTCTTCAACAGTAAATAAAAAATGAAATGAAATAGACACATGCCTAAATTCAAAGTCTAAATCATTTTTAACATTTACAATCAACTTTTTGCTGTTGTGTTAGAAATGTATATACAGTGAGTCAAATAAGGAGATAAATGCTCCAAAAATTCAGATTTTTAATTCAGCCAACCTGCAAGAATACAGGTTAGTAGTTCACTCAGTTTTGCCACTAAAATGCAGCAAATCTGAGGGCTTCTTAGCTCTGCTTTCTCGAGCAGAGTCCAAGGCCACTTATATGTCTACTGCAGCAAGAGTTCCTTGTTGTTGAATCTGTACAAAAAAAATAAAGAAGAAAGTTAACCAAAAATGTAAACTTTTAATGAGAGTAACTTACCGTCCCTCCCCGGCAACGGCGCCAAAATTTGATTGAGCTTGAGCCTGCACAAAAAATACAGTATTTCAGAACTTTAAAATAGAGATGTGCAAGTGCTCAATTCTACCGCAATAGCAAGTGGCTATGCAGGTCGTGATTCACAAGGAGGGTTAGCGATAGAAGCGTTCTAGGTTTGTATTGAAATCTTTGTGAAGAAAAACGAAGGTTCTTCTTTGTTTTAAGAATGAAAATGAAAAAGAGTTAGGTTAAAGTTAAAAAGAAAGCGATAGATGGAGAAGGCGGAGAAAAATGGAGAATGATTATTTACAAAGAAATGGAAAAGGAGTGATGAAAAAAGTGGGTGTTGGTGATTTAAACTACAGAAATAAAAGAAAAGAAAGAAGATTAAAGAAATACTTACCTAGTTTGGTTGATGACTTACCTGGAACCCTTGCATGTTCTACCTTGCTTCGGAGGCGTTCAACGCATAAGCCATAGGATCGAGCTCAGTCCCCAGTCGCATTACATCATCAAGACGAATAAGAATGAAATGATATGGAGTCTTGAGGAGGAGAACATCATCATGAATTATCGTTGGTACTCACACAAACATTGTTATACTGATGCTTCTGGATTCACTTGCATGCTCATCAAAACCAAAAGAGATAAAGTAGAAAGAAGAAGAAAACAAAAGTAAAGACGAACATAAAAAAATTACCTTTTATTACTTGCAGAAACGATGGAAGAAAGGAGGATCGGTGTCACTCTCAACATAAGCCTCTCTCTCTTACTTACATGAATCTCAATCTAACCTAAGCTTACATACAAATTAAAATTACATAAAAAGAAAACAAAAACCTATACTACAAAGAGTGAAAAACTGGATTAATTCCTATCTCTGCATGGTCGTCCCTAGAGGCTCTGAAAATCCCAGTATTTATAGGCAAAACCCAACCTATTGGATCATATGAAGATAGGGGGAGCAAACGCTCCCCCTAACTCTCCAACAGAGCCGCAAAAACACGGCTTTGGCCGCGTTTTCGCGGCCAGGGTGTGGCCAGGTGGCCACACCCTATTGGTGGAGCTCCCGGTTTCTTGATTTGTAATTATCTTTATCTGGATTTGCAGTTTATGTCCGGAATTTTGACGAAATGGCCTTGATCCTTGGCTTCAACCGATCGATTCAGGAAGGATTCTTCTCAACCAATTTTCAACCTCTCTGATATGCCAAGATTTAGCCCTGATTCCTTAATTTCGAATTTATTCTGAATTAAGTCAGGATTTGGTGGGCTTTTGGGCTCATTTCTCTTCACTCTCCTTTAGGAATGGGCCTGCAAATAAATTAAACATTTAATTAGGAAAAGGCAGAGTTTATTTTATAATAAGTAGGAGAATATGATATTAAATGTGCAATATTAGTGACCAATCAGCTAGCCATGTTATTCCCTAAGCATGATGAGTTGTCGAGAATTTTTTATTGGACTTAAAAACCAACACTTTCCTCTATCCTTAGCCATTGGATGCATTGAATTATTGTGTTACCACAAGTAACATGGTGTATCTTCTGGTTTTTGCTGCGCAGATAACTTCTTGAATCTCGCTGGGGATTAAGGAAGTGAATATAAATTCTGCAAGAATTTTGTTTAGAGATTAATATTCCTCATGAAATCCTCTCCGATCCTCATTCAGTTACCACACTTTGATATGAATGTGAAAACACTGGAAAGGTTCTACAAAGATGCGTCAGAAATCTTCTTCAATGAGTTCATCTTGATAAGCCATCTATAAACTCATTCAATCCATCATGGGAGTCGATCGATCGCCACATCTTTATATGAATGTGGAAACACTGGAAAGGTTCTGCAAAAATGCATCACGAATCTTTTTCAATGAATTTGGCTTGATAAGCCATTAGATAAACTCATTCAATTAGCTCATAGATAAACTCATTCAATCAGCTCATCTGACTATTTGGATGCCCTATCATTGTGTCGAGCTTCAATGGAGAAGGGAGATATGCCACCATTACATATGAAAAAGTCAGGTTAGATAAGCCATCCTTCTAGATTAAGAGGAATGCTCATGAAGAATAGTGCCTAAAACTGTTGTTTAGGCATGCTCTACTTCAAAAAATGACATATTCTTTTAAATTAAAGATGAGTGCAGATCTATATACAAGAGAAGAGTGACGAGGCTAAAAGCTGACATTTTGCCTTTATCATTTTTTTCAATATTTACATCATGCATCATAATGTCACCAATGTTCGGTCGGCTTGGCGTCAAAGATGTCATCCATTGAATTAGAAGGTTTCTTTTCTTTGATGCTCTCTCTAGCATCTTGATCTTAAACTCTAATTCATCTGATTGATAAGGGTAAAGTTTTGATCAGATATGTAATGTTAACTTGATCATGAGAAGAGTGACATGGCTAAAATCAGAGTTTCTAGCTTTGTTATTTCTTCGATATTGAGATCATGCATCGTAATGTCAGTATGTTCGATCAGCTCGGTGTCGATCGACCGTGATGTGATCCGTTGAATGAGGAAGCTTTTTCTTTGGTGCTCTCCCAAGCATCTTGGATCCCAAACCCTAACCCATCTGATTGATCAGGGTGAAACTTCGATAAGAGGAGTAGTGTTAACTTGATCGTGAAAAGAGTAACAAGGTTGAAACCAGAATTTCTAGCTTTGTCATTTCTTTGATATTGACATCATGCATCATAATGTCAGCGATGTTCGGTCGGCTCGGCGTCAATCGACCGTGATGTGAACCATTAAATGAGGAAGCTTTTCATTGGCGCTCTCCCATGCATCTTCGATCCCAAACCCTAATCCATTTGATTGATTAGGGTGAATGAGTAAGATGAAATCTGCACAGAAAATATAAATTTCAGAATTGATAAATAAAAGTGCAAGTACTCAATACTACCGCTATAATAAGTGGCTATGCGAGTCGTGATCCACAAGGAGGGACTAGCGATGAAAGCATTTTGTAAGTTCTCTTTTAAGTTACTTAAAATGATTAAAGTTCTTCTCTTGTTCTTTAAAAGAAAAGGAAAAAAGTTATGTTAAATTGTGAAAGTGGTAGGTTGAAGGAGATGATGATTTTGGAAATTAGAAAACTATGTTAAAGAAAGAAATAAAAAGAGTGAATAAAGAGTTAGAAGCTGCTGGTGATCTAAACTAAAGGATTAAAACAAACGAAAAAACTAAAAATTCTTACTTACCTCTTCAGTGCTCATATACCTTGGATCCATCGCTGTGACTTACCTAGTCTTTGAAGGCGATCAAGCATGGCGTGTAGGATCTTTCCCAATCTTGATCTACAGTATGAATAAAAGGGCAAGTTAAACTAATAAAGAAATGGTTGTTCATCACCATAGGCCATCAAGGGCACTCGCAATGGCGAAGTATCCTCGAGGCTATTATATTCACTTGAATTGCAAAGACATCGGAAGAAAGCAAACAAAAACAAGAGTAAAGAAGAAAAAGAACTTCGATTCGATTCAAATAACAATGAAAGAAAAGAGTCACTTATACTGGTGTCACTCTCAGTACAAGTTTGCTCTCATTCCTCCATGAAACTCTCCTCTCCTCTCAGTTACTTAAAAAATAAAAACTAAATTAAAAGAGAAAGAAAAACCTAGGTTAAAGCTATACAAGAATCTATTCTATTCTCTGCTTCATCGTCGCTCTGCCTTTGATGTGTGGAGTATTTATAGGATAGAAATGGATAAGGAAATGAGTGAAGAGATAGGGGAACTGGCTATTTCTGAATTTGAATCCTCCCCTTATCTCTAAACTTGATTTGATGTGGATATTTAATTCTGATCTGTAATTTGTTGGCGTGTCAATTGCTGAATATAACTTATCAAATGATAGTATTAGAAACAGTGATCAACGTAAGAGTTATATCTCTTTAAGGTTTCTTTCTGGATCATCTTGAATCATCAGATTTGAGTTTCGGTAGCAAAAGTTAGGATTAAAATACTAAAATGTATTCAGCCTGAATTCGAGTCTAAATTGCTTCATCTCATCCGTTGATCTTCTCTCTATCCATTTATCCTTTTGGAGTTTGAATTTCAATTTTAGATTTGACGTTCTATATCTTTATCCTCAGCGAAACTGATAGGGTCTTCTTCTAATCTATTTTTTCATTGAATTTGGATGCTATTATCTCATTTGATATACCCGGTTTTCAGATAAGATGGCCTTTAAAACCTCAAAATTTGAATCGATCTCCTTTCTTTTGAATTTTTGGATATAATTGGATAAATCTATCTCTCTCTTTTCTTCTTTAATTATCCTGCACGCCACTAAACATGAAAATACATTAATAGCAAGTTTTATTTAAATAAAAATGCAAAAATGCGACAAATATGATATGAAAACATGCAATGCACGTGTGTAATCACACCCCCACATCTATCTTTTGCTCGTCCTCAAGCAAAACATCAAAACTTAATCTAAGAATTTATTAGATCACTTTTGCAGGTCATGCGATTGTACTGAACATGTTCAACAAGCCGTTAAACCTCTAGGTTGCCCCTAGAGGACGAGTTTTGTCTCGTGAGAGTTTTCAGTAGATTGCACCTACAAAATCCATAAAAAAAGAAACAAAGTGTTAGTATTTTTGAAAAACATTTTGAAAAGAGAGAAAATATTTGAAATATATAAGAGTTCAAGTAATCTATAAGTTATAGGAAAATCAAATTATTCATTCCTAAACTTAGTCTCTATTCAAAAACTTATTGTCAATCAAGGTAAGGAGTCAAACTGTATTTCTCATCTAATCTATTACTTTACCCTAAGTCATATGGGCCTTCTTGACCATGAAATTTTGACTAAGAGTTCTTTAACTCTAACTCTTATGCCTTATTTATATATATATATATATATATATATATATATATATATATATATATATATATATTATTTTTATGGCATTATTCCTTAGTTCTGTTAGGCTTTCTAATCTGCCCATGTAACGAACCCTTAATCGGTGACTCCTAAACCAGACGGTCTTAGGGCACCGGTTTAGAAAATACCCCAAGGATTTAAGGACTCGAGGAAACAAGGACACAAAACTAAGAATTTTATTATATAGATCACTTTTAGGCATGAAAACTTATTGATTGCACACATTTATTACATTATTCTTTATTACATTCCACATTTATCATGTAATAAATCTGCTAAATTCTTTATCTTAAATGTCTATTTTATAGAAGATAATCATGAGGAGAAAGAGGATAAAATCAAATAAATATCAGTTAAATTCAGATTTAACTAGATCTATTTGGTTAGAGGAGGATGATCCCAAATCTAGTTAGTTAAATTCAGTTTTTAGTGAATTAGGTGGTTAAAGCTAAAGATCAACCGAGAATAACGTCAAATACAGAGTCCAAATCCAAAGGGATAAATGGATAGAGAGAAGATCAACAGATGAGATGAAGCAATTCTGACTCAGATTCTAACTAGATACATTTTAGTATTTGAATCATAACTTTCGCTACAAGAACTAAAATCTGATGATTCAAGATGATCTAGAAACATGACTTAAAGGGCTACAACTCTTAAGTAGATCATTATTTCTAATTCTATCATTTGATAAGTTATATTTGAAAAACACCTAGAGGGGGGGGGTAAATAGGTGTAAGTGCTAATCTAAGAAACTTAATGCAAACTAAGTGCGCTAAATGCGGAAGCTAATGCAAATTATGCACAAACTAATACAATACAACAAGTGTAGCCGAATTCCCCTTGCGAGGCTCTGGACTAACTCCCCTTGATTCCCCTTGAAATGGGTTGAGGTGTTATGTGAAGCTCTTGTTGGATGAGTATAAGTTAGGCACACACACACAAGCAATCCAAGCAATATGAAATACACACAATCAAGCCAAGCATATAATAGATATGACAATAAGAAATGCAAGGCACAACACAAGCAATATATGATATGAATGAATCAATGCTCAACACAAGCAAGTATGATATGATGATGAGTATAATGCTTTGCACAATTATAAGAGAGAGTTAGAGAGACAATGGATCAAAACGCAAACACCAAGATTTGTTTCGAGGTTCGAGCACCTTGCTCTACATCCCCGCCTACACCACCGTGTAGGATTTCCACTATCTCTACTCCCACCGAGGGAACCTCTACCGAAGAGGATTTCTTACAACTCTAGGAGTACCAAACTCCTCTCTCAACAACAACCTCCTCACAACCGAGGGGTTAGGCCCGTAGCCAATACAACAACCAATCCACACACCTCTACCGAAGAGGCTCACAACCAAACACTATCACCTCTACCTAAGAGGGATCCACAACACAATCACCCGATCACCTCTACCGAAGAGGGATTCACAAATATAAGGGTGTTTACAACTATGAGGTTTACAACAAACAACCTCAAACACTTCTCTTTCTTTTTCTCTTATCTTTTTCCACAAAAACAAGATCCTAATAGTTTAGGATAGAAGATAGCTCAAGTGTGGAAACAAGTGTTTTTGGAAACAAGCAACAAAGAAAAATCTTTGGGAAAATACTTGCAATATGATAGAATTGAAGATCTAAGCAAAAATCCCAAAAACCTATTTTTCTTTGATTTTCTAAAAACCCAAAACAAATAAAGATGAGAAGTTTTTGCACTTAAAACTCTTTTGAAAACTCTTTTAAACACCTCAGAAAACTGGAAATTTTTCTCTTAGAAAACTTGGCAAAAATCCCCAAAGAGATGGGGTTTATATAGCCCCCAAACAAAACTAGCCGTTAGGCTGAGTTGGCAGTCTGACAGACTGCCGGTCGACCGGTCCGGTCGACCGCCAACGGTCAAAAATGTGACCGTTGGGCAATAGCGGTCGACCGGCCCGGTCGACCGAAACATCCTGAGAGCAGAACTCTCATCTCGGTCGACCGGCCCGGTCGACCGTCCCAGAGACTCCAAAACGTGCACAGACTTGTGCACGTCGGTCGACCGTCCCGGTCGACCGGCCTATGGTGCGGTCGACCGGTCCGGTCGACCAACTTGGCCTGCCAGCCAGTCCTCAGTTCTGCACAGATACGGGATTTGAAAATAGGTCTTTTCACTCAATAAAAATCCCATAAATTCACAGTAAATCTAAAAAATAGTTTTAATCACAATAAAAACTGTTTTTCTAAAAATATGTTTTTCTAAAACTTGTTTTATCATTTTACTTTGATAACCAAACTTGTGATAAAAATTTCAAGACATATATCAATCATATCAATTCATTTTTGTGTCTTGCCAATTTTATCAAAAACAAAACTTGTATTTTATCAAACTAGAATTTTCCAAAGCATGAATAGGATAGTCAAAATAAGTTTGTCTAGCAAGTTTAAAGCATGTATGTATAAATAGAAAACATCTACTATACATATAACATATGTAAACTTGTTTTGATCAACTATTCATAAAAACTAAATATCAAATCATAAAACGTGTGTGTTTTGTGCACTTGAGCATATCCACTAAACTAAGCTTTACAAATATGGATCTAAAACACAAACTCTAAACTACATACCTAAGTCTTCTTGTCGATCTTCCATCTTCAAGTAGACTCGGTCCAAACTCCGTGATTCTCCAAGTGCAAAGGTATGATCTTTAAGCTTTGGCACCGGAATCATTATGAATAGCTTCTAATCATCTTGTTGAAGCTAATCACCAACCTAATATCCTGTTAATGATCTGAAACTTAGAAACACAAGAATATTAGTAAACATAACTACATGAGTTGATCATCATCAAAACTAGAGTGGAAGGCCATTGGGCCAACAATATTTAGCAATCAATATGCCAATAAGCTACAAATCAGAACTGAATATCCACATCAAATCAAGTTTGGAGATAAGGGAAGGATTCAAATTCAGAATAGCCAGCTTCCCTTATCTTCATAGTCCTCTACCCTCTGCATTTCTCCTATAAATACCTGCAATCTCAAAGGCAAAAGGGGGAAGGACCAAGCAGAGAGTAGAAGTTAGGCTAATTTGTAGTTTGTAACTTAGGTTTTTTATTCTTTCATGTAATTTTTGTTTTATTTATATAACTAAGAGGAATGGAGACTTTCATGGAGGATGAGAGCAAGCTTGTACTGAAGGTGACACCGGTGTAAGTGATCTTTTCTTCCATTGTTATTTGAATCGAATTGAGGTTTCCTTTTCTTCTCTATTCTTGTTTTTGTTCGCTTTCCTCTTTTGTGTTTGTGGATCAAATGAAATCGATAGCCTCGAAGTTGCCTTGTTCTTACAAGTGCCGTTGATGGCTTATGGTGATGGATATCCATTTCTATGGTAGTATAGCTCGACCTTTCATTTTATAATGTAAATCGAGAATGGAGAAGATCTCATCTGCCATGTTTCGCTCGCCATCAAGTAAAGGTATATCGTTGATACAGGTAAAAGGTAAATATGCGCCGAAGAGGTAAGTATGTTTTTTAGGTTTTAATTTTTCTTTCTTTTCTTGTAACTTTTAGTGTAGATCATTAGCACCATAATCACCCAAATCTCTTTCATTTTTTTTCAATTTCTTTGTACATATCACTTCAATTTTCTCCACCTTCTCATTCTACCACTTTCTTCCTAACTTGACTTTAACTCCATTTTTCACTTTTCTTTTTAAGAACTAAAAGAAGAATTTTAACCATTAATTGTAGCTTAAAAGATAACTTACTAAAAAGCTTCATCGCTAGTCCCTCCTTGTGGATCACGATCTGCATAATCACTTGCTATTGCGGTAGAATTGAGCACTTGCACTACCTATTATAAAGTTCTGAAATTCTGTATTTTGTGTGTAGGTTCCAGCTCAATCAAATTTTGGCGCCGTTGTCGGGGAGGGACGGTAAGTTATTCTTTTTTTTTTAAGATTTATATTTTTGGTTAACTTTCTTCTTCATTTTTGGTGTACAGATTTAACGATAAGGAATTTGTACTGCAGTGGATATATAAGTGGCCCTAGACTTTGCTCAAGAAAGCAGCGCCCAGAAGCCCTCAGATTTGCTACATCTTGTGACAATCTGAGTGAACTACTAACCTGTATTTTCTGCAGGCTAGCTGAATTGCATAGTTTTATCTCTGTAGCATTTATTTTCTTATTTGACTCACTGTATATATATTTCTAACATAACAGTAAAAAGTTTATTGTAAATGCTAAAAATGATTTAGACTTTGCATTTAGGCACGTGTCTATTTCATCACATTTTCTACTTACTGTTGAAGAGTGCTGAAGCCAAGGTATGTGTGCATAGCATTTAGTATAAGGTTCATTCTTGTATGAAATATTGCTTGAGCATTACTTTCTTCTATATACTTGTACACTGCACTAAATTGATTTAAGGGCTTGTCCTATAAATATGATAAGGTGGGAAAGTCATTACCCTCCCTTAGCCCACAAACAATCTCCTCACTCACTAACCCAAGCCTAACTAAAACTGAGTAGACGTTAGCCCTAGGGACATCTCGGACTCAAATAGGAGACTGACCTGAGGGGAAAGTTGATTTGAATCTGACTCTTGCCAAATCAGTGACTAAGGTTGGGGATTGAGGGGTGAAACCCTAAACGCTGGTGGTTTGGCTTAATTAGGCCCGTCGCTTTTGCGCGGATACCTCCCACCAATCTTGTCCTTACCTGGCCGATTAACTTATGGTCAGATTCGACAATATACCCCCGTAGACAGTATAACCAGTTAGGAGTCGTTTAAGTCTAAGGTTTACCCTAACTTAGGTTAGATTTTTTTCTTTTTATTTGTTTGCTTATTTGTTTATTTTTTTTCTTTGTTTGTATTTGACGTTTCTTGTATGATATGACTCATAATAACAATTTTTTCAATTTTAATGGTAATCCATATTACACACCAACCTCTTTTTCGGATATTACCAACCCGGCATATCATAACTTTAACCAACCTAGTGTGTCGGATTGGTCTTATCCGAATCAATATAACCATGCCCCCAATTTTATAACCAAAATTTCTAAAATAATCTCAACTCTTCACAGAGTCAATGGGGGTTCACCTCCCCCGAGTCTAATTTTTAACCAACTTGTCCTCCTTATCCACCTTGTCCACAATATTTCTAAGATTCATACTCAGTTCCACCAGTTCAAAATAGAAAACCTTCAATCTTGAAAATGAGTATGCGTGAGTCCAAGTAACAATCACAAAATCTGACGGACTCACAATTTCATCACAAATTTCAAAACAACACTTCATCTTTTCAAGTCCAATCGCAACAAAATGATGAACCAATTAACTATGAAAAGATGCTTGAAGCCATGACCCAGGCTCAAATCACTCGTAATCGTGACATAAATATGATGGTCCAAACTCGTTCTCACCAATTGATCATTTCTGATGTCGCTAACCATTATGTTAGAGCCAAAGAATCAGGTTGTTTTGAAAAACAAGATTCCATTTCAGTACAACCATTTGAACTTGCCTAAACTCCAAAATTTGAAAATAACATTGACAGTTTGGCAAGTTTTTCCTTTTCTGAAATTGAACTTGAGAATGAATATGATCCTGAACCTCAACTTGGTGATTCAATTCTACTTCCTGATTCAATAATGACTCCGGTGTCTTCACCTGATTTGAATCTTTTTTTCGAGTCAACATTGGATCCTGTGCCAATTCATCATGAAATTGAATCACCAATCTTTTATGATCATCATAGTGAACTTGACCAATTCATACTTTTGAAAGTCCCATTGACAAATTGGCAAGTTCTCATTTTTATGAAATTGAACTCAATGAGAAATGTGACATAGATTCTTAAATTTGTGATCCAGCTCAAATTTTTGAATCAATATTGACTCCTGTTTTGTTACCCGACTTGAGTAATATTTTAGAGTCAGTTTTGATTCCCACACCTGTCATTCTTGAACTTGAATCACTAATATTAAGTCACATTTCACTGTAGGGAAATGAATGTGGACTTGAGTTTCAACTTCTTGATTTGGACCCACTTCCTGAACCAATCTTGACTCTTGAACCATTACTTGACTTAAGTCACTTTTCTGAGTCGGTATTAGTTCCCGTACTTCCTAAATCCAAGTTAATCATTCTATCTTTTCACACTCCATTTTGGGACAAGGCGGTTGACAAAATTGACTCCGAAATTAATTATGAAATTTGGAAATTAGATGAAGTAAAATATTTAATAAAAATCATTCATGTATACATCATTTTAGTGGGTTATATTAGAGAGTTTTCTGGTGGGTTCCTCTGAACTCCACGAAAATTTGATCGGGCCGTATTTCGTGGACCAATCAGACCACCACCGGAACCACCACCTTACGGTAATATTTTCCTTCCCTTTCTTCTTTTTCATGCATCTATGCATTAATTCATACATTGAGGACGATGCATGAGATTGGTATGGAGGAGGGTCTAACATAACTTAGGTTTTTTTCTTTTTATTTAAAAAAAGAAGAAAAAATTAACATTTTCTTTACTTTTAAAAACTTTTTGAAAACAGAAATAATATTTTGACATATTTTTTGTAAGAAATTAAGTCAATTTTAAGTAATAGTATAATCATAATTAGGATTTCTTATACTTAGTCAAAATAAGATTATTTGTTTGATTTTTAGGGTTAGGAAGATAATTTGTCAAAGTAATTTAGTCTTGATCTTTGCCTTGATGAAATATGCGCACTTTATACACTTACACACTTAGGGTTCAAAAACAAAGATTCTTATGCCTTATTAAAATATATATATATATATATATATATATATATATATATATATGTGTGTGTATCTATAAAAAAAACAAATCTAATTATTTATTAGTTAGGTGCTTTGGCGTAAGCAAGCCTTGGTATTTATGCAAAAGATGATTAGATAAGTTTGAAAAAAAAATTATATATCTATAAAAATCCTCTGATTAAGCTGGGTATTTGTGCCTCATAAAGCATAAGTATTCACGCCTAAAAGCGGTTCATATAATAAAATCATTATTTTGTGTCCTTATTTGCTCGAGTCCTTAAGTCTTTGGAGTGCTTTCTCACCGGGTGCCCTAAGACCGTTTGGTTTGAGAGTCATCGATTAAAGGCACGTTACATGGGCAATTCTTCTTAGTTTTTCAATTCTTCATTTTTCAATTCTTAGTTTTTCAATTCTTCTTCAACAATTGAAAATGATATTTGCATGTTGAAAAATAATATAAGATTGTTTAGGCTCCACTTTAAGCCAACGTGCCATGAATCACACACAATTGGAATCTATGTTTTCAAAGAATCATACTCCACATATTTATGCACACAAATCACGGATACACATGCTCATCATGCTCAAACACATGATTCTATGTATGCTCATGTGCACACTTGTACACATTGTGGACGTACGTGCCACCTTGCAAGATTTTGTTATGATAGAATAAATATTTCAAAATTTACAAATAAGTTTGTTTGGGTTAGAAAAGGTGCTAACCCCCATGGACCCAAGAAAATGTTGGTACAAAAATTCACTCCTATTGTATTTGATGTAGGTGTGGGCTCTCACTTAAACATGAAGGTTTTGCTGCCTTGATGGTGGATATGTTTAAGCTTGATGGACACTACATTGGATGCATGATTAGTCACATATATTGCATATACATTGTCACCTTACCATACTTTTTAGCTAATAAATCCTATTAACAAGTCTTCTTCTTCTTTGTTTAATGTAGGCCCAATTGCCAAAAGAAAGGAATGAAAAACAAGCCCAAAAGCCCACCAAATTCTGATTTAATTCAGAATAAATTCGAAATCAAGGAATCAGGGCAAATCTTGGCATATCAGAGAGGTTGAAAACCGGTTGAAAAGAATCCTCCCTGAATCAAGCGGTTGAAGCCAACAATCAAGGCTGTTTCGTCAAATCCTGAAGCTGCAATGAGAAAACCAGTAGAAGATATGGGCCAATCACCAAACTAGAGAGACCCACCAATTGGGTGTGGCCACATGGCCACACCAGTGCCACGAAAACGCGGCCCTAGCCGCGTTTTCGCGGCTTGTTGAAGTCAGTTGGGGGAGCGTCTGCTCCCCCAATCTTCCGGGATCTCCCCCGTTTGGTTTTTCCCTATAAATACCAGTTTCAACAGATTAAAAAGGAGCGAAGACTAGGATTAGAATTTTTATTTATTTTCTAAGGATTTAGGCTCTTTGTTAGATAGTACAAAGGTTGTATTTTTATTTTTCAATTTGTAGTCCAGTACAAATACTTGTGAGAGAGAGAGGAATTGAGTGCTTGTACTTGAAGATTGAAGTGACATCAATACAAGAATCGAGCCACATTTTCTTCCACTCGTATTACGGTATGTCTTGCGTTATTTACTTGCCTTCTTCTTTGTTTTTCATGAGTAGCTAAATCGGTTTTCTGGGCTCACTATTGTACCTCTCTCCAATTCTTCTTCTTTTCTGGTTTTAATGAAAAAGACCCAATGAATCATTTGCATGCCTTACTTAAAGCCTTTCTTCTTGAAAGTGTTCTTGAAGGCACATGAGGATGGGTTTGAATTTTTAAACTCTTACTTCTTTTATAAACGTTTCTTGAACTGTTTTTACTTCATACTTGCTTCTTCGCGCTTGATGATTTAACATTCGATTCAAAACAATTTTTCAAAGAAAAGAGTGAACTCTTCCAACCATCTTATGTGCTTTACTTTAAACTTTCTAAAGTCAACTTTAGGTTTTTCCTATGATCAATTTGAGGCACTTAGGATTTCAATAGAAGAATAAACTGTTGAGTAGTAAGATAGTGAGCCCAGATTTTCTTCCTTATTATAATCAATAAAACAATTTTCGAGCTTTTTAAATCAACTTCTCCAAAGCCTTCTCTAAAGTTGTAATTTCTCTTTTAATCATCTCCTTCTTTCCATTCTCTTTTCAATTAAAAAATGAACACAATTCTTTGTTATTAAACGAATCACCGAAAAGTTTTCATCACATTCCTCCTCGTGGACACGACCCTTTAGCCACAAGCTACACGGTAAATTCTTAACTCTTTGATTGTTCTTTCACTTTAGCAATCAATTTTTGGCGCCGTTGCCGGAGAGGGAACAGTGTATTTGTTTTTAATAAGTTTGGTGTGTTGTTTCAAGGACTTGAAGATTAAGATCTACCATTCAAGCTTTGCAAGAGAAGACTTGTAAATTCTGTGCTCCTACTCTCGAAAGTAAGAAACAGAATTTCAAGAAATTGCGTTGCAAAAGTTGAAGATTTTGTTGGACTACTAAAACTCTTTTTTGTAGGACATATTGCTCACAAAAAATTAAGTTTTTGTACGTTATAATCTTGCTATATCTGTATCCACCATCCCTGTTTTAATCCAACAGTAATTTGAGTGATTGTTGATTGCTTAAAAAACGTTTAGACTTGCATTCTAGGCATTTGTCTAATTACGTTTACTTTACAATTACTGTTGAAGAGAGCTGGAGACAAGGTACGTATGCATAGCATATAGTTTAGAAAATATTCTTGGGTGATATTTGCTTTTGAATGCTACTTTTCTATATCTTGCACACTTTGCACAATTAACTCTAAGGGCAAAACCCAATTCAAGATAAGGTGGGGAAGTCATTACCCTTCCTTAGCCCACAAACCATCTCCAAGCACGCACAACCTAAGCCGAAGTAAAATATGATAGACGTTGGCCTTAGGGACATCTCGAACTCACTAGGAGATTATCCTAAGGGGGAAGGTGTTGGAAATTGACTCCTACCAAATCAGTGTCTAGGAAGGGGATTGAGGGCCGAAAGCCCGAAGGTTGGTGGTTACTTAATTAAGGAACGTCTTTGACGGATAACCTCCCACCAATCTTGTCCTGACCTAGCTGATTAGCTTGTGGTCAAAGTCTACATTATACCTCCTGTGGACAATCAACCAGTTAGGAGTTGTCTAGGTCGAGGTTACCTTAGATTAGGCTTGGTTGATTACTATTGTTGACTGTTGGTAAATTTGTTTGTGATTGTGATTGTGTTTGTGTATGCAAGTGTCGTCAAGAGACCCTAATTCATCTAGGTTGACTAGAAACACATCACCACCCAAGTTTGAACCAAGACCAAATCCGGTAATGGCTCAATCAACATCATTGCAGGATAGGTTCTACCCCATTAGAACCTCACTTTCATCTTGCATTCTACTTCCATCAGTTGGTGAATACAATTTTGAGCTCAAGCCTCAATTCATCAACACACTCCCTAAGTTTCATGACTTAGAGTCCGAAGATGCTTACTTCTTCATAAGAGAATTTGAGGAAGTATGTCTAATGATGAAAATCTCACACCTTCTAGACGATGCTATTAGGTTGAGATTTGTCCCTTTCGCACTTAAGGACCTAGCAAAGAAGTGGCTTTACAGCTTAGCGGCCGATTCTATCACAGCTTGGGATGGTTTCATCAAGGTCTTCTTGAAGAAATTCTATCCAATTCATAAGACCGCTCTTATTAGGAAAACAATCATGCAATTCAAGCAAGAACCGAGTGAACCATTCTGGAGGTACTTTGAATGCTTTAAAGACCTCCTTGTCCAATGTCCACATCATGGAATAGAGAAATGGCGACAATGCCAAATTCTTTATGACGGTTTAGACTATTCTACCAGAACCCTCTTATAAAGTATGTGCCAAGGGGGATTCTTGCAGAAGGATAAAATGAAGGATGGGATTTGTATGAAAATCTAGCTGAAAAGACCATCCAATGGGAACCTACTAGTGAGACCTCTAGGAATCCAAACTCCATCTCTTCAAAAGGAGGTCTCCATTCTATCGAATCATCCATAGCTAATGAGGCTAAGTTAGCTAACCTAGCTAGAAGACTGGAAGCTCTAGAAACGAAGGAACCAAGTCCAGTCAATCAAGTTAGCCCAAACCAATTTCCAACTCCGAGCTGTACTTACTGCCAAGCCATGAATCATGTGTTCGAGGAGTGCCCTGTGTTTCAGGCTCAGCAACAATACCATAAACCGATGAATGCGGCCTTTTTAAGGCCAAACAATAATCCTTACGCACCAACGTACAATCCTGGCTGGAGAAATCACCCTAATTTCTCATGGAGTCAAAATAATAATGACCATTCACGATCAAATCATGCTAGCCACTTCCATCATGCCAATAATTCTTCCAATCATCAGCCCAACTTTTCCAATTTTCATAATAATTCTCCCAACCATCCACCTAACTTTTCAAACTATCAACAGAACTTTCCTAACCAAGCTCCACAATCCTCCTTCCAAAATCCTCAACTAGAAAGGAGAATGACTGACTTTGAAAGAAACATGGAAAGATACATGAAAAATCAAGATTCTCTCATGCAAACTATACAGAGGTTAGAGGTTCAAATGAGATAACTAGCCACTCCATAGAATGAGAGACAGAAGGGTACCCTGCCTAGTCAGCCAATAACCAATCCTCAGAATTCTCAACAAGCTCATTTGGCTGAGGATAATTCATTAAATCAATGTAATGCAGTTCATATATTGAGGTCAGGAAAGAGAGTTGATAATCAAGTGTCAACGCCAACCAATACCATTCAGCGCAACCACAATCAAGCATCCACCTCATCTAATCCAAATCCTTCCAATTCTGACGAATCTGAAAAAGATAAGTCAACCAGTTCAGGTGCACCATGAAAAACACCTAGAGGGGGGTGAATAGGTGTAAGTGCTAATCTAGAACTAAATGCAAAACTATGTGCGCTAAATGCGGAAGCTAATGCAAATTATGCACAAACTAATACAATACAACAAGTGTAGCCGAATTCCCCTTGCGAGGCTCTGGACTAACTCCCCTTGATTCCCCTTGAAATGGGTTGAGGCGCTATGTGAAGCTCTTGTTGGATGAGTATAAGTTAGGCATACACACACAAGCAATCCAAGCAATGTGCACACACAATCAAGCCAAGCAATCAAGGATATAACAATATGAATCATGCAATGGCAACACAAGCAAAGTACATAATGGCAATAAGAATGATGCTATGCACAAATATAAAGTGAGAGAGAGTTAGAGAGACAATGGATCAATCGCAAAGACCAAGATATGTTTCGAGGTTCGAGCACCTTGCTCTACATCCCCGCCTACACCACCGTGTAGGATTTCCAATCCACTATCTCCCACTGAGGGAACCTCTACCGAAGAGGATTAGTTACAACACTAGGAGTACCAAACTCCTCTCTCAAACAACCACCTCACAACCGAGGGGTAGGCCCGTAGCCAATACAACAACCAACACCTCTACCGAAGAGGGTCTACAACCAAACTCCACCTCTCACTAGAGGGAGCAAACCAATCACCCGATCACCTCTACCTAAGAGGGATACAACAAGAAATAAGGGTGTTTACAACAAGTGGTTTCTTTCAACCACAAACCAATCTCTCTTTTCTTTTCTCTTTTCTTTTTCCACAAAAATAAGATCCTAATAGATTAGGATAGGTGATAGCTCAAGTGTGGAAACAAGGTGTTTTTTAGAAACCAGCAACAAAGAAAATCTACTTGGGAAATTACTTGTAAATGATAGAAAACGAAAAACAAAACAATCTCCCAAAACCCTAGCTTTCTTTGATTTTCCAAAAACCCAAAAACAAATAAGATGAAATCTTTTTGACTTAAAAACTCTTTTAAAACTCTTTTAAACACTTCAGAAAACTGGAATTTTTTCTCTTCAAAAACTTGGCAAAAATCCCAAAAGAGATGGGGTTTATATAGGCCAAAACAGAAACTAGCCGTTAGAGCTGAGCTGGCAGCTCTGACAGGCAACGGTCATATTTTGACCCGTTGGAGCTACCGGTCGACCGCCCAGTCGACCCAAACTAACAGAGAGCAGAACTCTCTGCAGCGGTCGACCGTCCGGTCGACCGGACCACTGTGCTGCAGACGTGCACAAGTCTGTGCACGTCGGTCGACCGGTGCGGTCGACCGTCCCTTGGTGCGGTCGACCGTCCCGGTCGACCGACCAGCCTGTCAGCACAAAAAAATAAGATCAGAAAATTTGGGAAAAATATTTTATAAAAATCTTTTATCTTTTTCTGAAAATTCTATAGAACTTATTTTAACATTTGTATTGAAACATAAACATGTGATAAAAATTTTCAAGACATATATCAATCATATCAATTCATTTTTGTGTCTTGCCAATTTTATCAAAACCAAAACTTGTATTTTTATCAAACTTGATTTTTCAATAGGAAATCTGATTTTCCTAAAACTTTATAAAAATACAAAAACATGATATTTGAACATTATTAAGCATGATGCATATGGACATAGGTCCAATATACATTCACAAAATATATCACAGTTTTTGTTCTTTAATTTCAAAAATATGTTTTATACCAAAACATAATACTACATGAATAGGTATGTCAAACTAAGTTTGTATAAGTCATATAAGCATGTATGTATATAGAGCACATCTAATATACATATAAAACATGTAAACTTGTTTTGATCAAACTATTCATAAAAACCAAAATCCAAATCATGAAATGTGTGTGTATGTGTACTTGAGCATATCAACTATACTAAGCTTTACAAATGGATCTAAAACTCACAATCTAAACTAGGATACCTAAGTCTTCGAGTCATCAAGAAGACTTGCTCCCAAACGCGATCCACCGAGTGCAAAGGTATGAACTTTAAGCTTTGGCACCGGAATCACCATGATAAGCTTCCAAACACCTTGTTGAAGCTAATCACCAACTAATATCTTGATTAATGATCTGAAACTTAAACAATACAAGATTATTAGTAAACATAACTACATGAGTTAATCATCATCAAAACTAGGGTGGAAGGCCTTTGGGCCAACAATCTCCCCCTTTTTGATGATGACAAAACTCATGGAGTTATATATGCATGGATTAAAGTAAAGCTTCAAGGAAGCTCCCCCTTAACTCATGCATAGCCAAATAAACATAATAATATGCAATGAAGGCTCTTAAAAATATGAATGCACAAATATGCATAAACAATAAATGTTCTAGATACCAATGAAATATTTAAAGCAAAGCATGCTCTAGATACCAATTAACAAATAAACATTTTCTAGATGCTCTAGATACCAATAAACATACATTAAACTATATTAAACTTAATATATGCAAAAACATAACTATGCATATATATATAAAACTCACAAATAATTCTCCCTTTTTGTCAATCATCAACAAAGGGATAAACATTCAAAAACTATAAATAAAATGAGGGGTAAAAATTTTTCTCCCCCTTTTTGTGTCAATCAAAACAATGCAAACAATGGTCTCCCCCTTTTTGTCTAAAACAAAAACAAAGTCAATAAGGGGTGACTACAAATATGATATCAATTAAAAATATGTCAATGAAGCATCTTGATACCAAATGAAGATAAACAAAGATTAATAAATGTTATATGCTATATACATTCATGAAGAGGAAGACGCTAAGTTAGCTTCCCTACACATATGAGTTACATGAAGAAAGGAAGACACGCCCAAATTCACATAACACAAAATATGTAATGCATAAAAGGAGATGTGAAGCTCCCCCTACACACGTGTACCACATAAGGAAGAGTTGTCAAGCTCTTCAATACAAGATACACTCAACATGAATTTATACACATATAGGCAATGTAAAATAAATATGTTTTTCTTAAACAAAATTTTGAGATACCAATTTAAAACATTTAACATAAACATCTTGATATCATTAAGAGAAATGTGTTCTTTTAAACATATGATACCAATTTGAAACTATATTTTAACATAAAGTAAGGGAGTGGAAATCAAATACCAATTGAAAGACAACATCAAATTTTCTCCCCCTTTATGAAATACCAACTAAACATATGCATAAGCTTGTTAAGATACCAATTGAGAACAAATCAAACAATAGAAAATTTTCAAGCTTAGCATAAACAAATATATATACGTATGAAAATTAGATACCAATTGACATTGATATTCTTGAAAGAGTAAGCATACATATACAAAACATATATGAGTATACAAAAGGATCAAAAATTGATACCAATTGAAAGAGTTCAATGATACCAATTGAAAGAATAGGGTCAAGTGTATATCTCATGTTATAACGAAGAATATGAACTAGTTAAAATGAAAAGTTTTGTTAACTAGTACGAAATCCTTCAAGTAAGGAATAAATACAAATCATTTTCCATAAAAATGAAATCCACATGATAATCAACACTCTAATCCAATTAAGCATAAAAATGTCTCATAAAAACAAAACATGAGAAAATAATAAATGTGAGTGTACAAGTCAAGTATGGAGATCACAATCATGAAAATTTGTTCAATTAAGTTCAATTATTCCTTTAAACAAGAAAACTAAAAATTAATATTATTTAATCTTCAAGGCATATGTATGTCTAATACAAACCAAAGTATACATACATATCCAAGATACAAACGAGTCCACAAGGATATATGCATGAAGGCACGTGGCTCAAAAAGGATATTCATGTATATCTAATAGTTTGGACAAGGTAAACATATACATGATGTTTAAATACCAATTCAAAGAAAACATGAAAAGCATGAAAAGTATGAAAATTTAGCTTTTCATTTAAAACAATTTGATACCAATTCTTTTCAAGGTATCTGTATGATTTGTCAACACAAGAAGTATACATACATATCCCTTAAACACACTTTGAGTCCATAATAGATATTTGCATGAACGACAAATGACTCAAGGGGTATACATGTATATCTTCAAGTTTGGCAAAATACACATATACATGAAATGAAAACTCATAATCATAAAAACAAATACCAAAATGGAATACAAGTTTAAAATGTATGAATCATCAAAACTAGACTATACTAGCACATCTAATGGGAACAAACAAGCATTCAATCCCAAACATATATAGATTTGTTTGTAGCCTATCATATGTACAAATATAAATCCTAGTCTTAATGAAAACTAACATCTAAATATATATTCAAAACATGAAGTATCAAAACAAACACGAATATTATTTTGCTATATAAAACAAGCAAAGATTCATCAAAAATTCTTTTATCAAACTTCTAGGTATATGTATAATTCATCCAAATTTAACAATATACATACATATCCCAACCGTAAACGAGTCTATTAAAAGTATTTGCATGAAGGCAAAAGACTCATGGGCATACATGTATATTTATTAGGTTTGAATTCAAAATACATATACATGAAGTAAAAACATGAAAATAGGCATAGCAAGTATAAATGAAGGAATCATCAAAACTAGCTTATACATGTGCATATAGTGGGTACAAATGAGCATGAAGTGCAAACATATAAAAGTCAATTTGTTCTCACTATGTGTACATGCATACATGCAAGTTTTGATAAAATCTACATCTAAACTAGTTTATACCACATAAAGCATAAAACAACAAAAAATCATCATGAGAAAACTAAAACATGATTACTATGTAAATTCACATGTAATAGATTCATGATGTACATTATAACTTAAACAAAAGGTGAGAACACTAAATATGGGTTCATATAAGCAAGTGTGTCTCAAATACTATACATGTATGTCAAGGATCTAATAAACATGGAATGAACATACTAATCCATAGACATCAAAAACATGCTATAAACATGAATATTGAAAGCATGTAAATAATAAATGGGAGTTAGGAATTTGTTACCAAAACCTAGAAGGCAACTCTCCTTGTCTCCAAAAACATGGTGGTCATCTCCACCAAAACATCCCTTGAAAGTGATACATCCAATTGATTTCCTTTAAGTCCGGAACGCATCCACTCCAAGGTGTCATCACTCTCACGTCATGTGAGAGCCCACACCTACATCAAAAACAATAGGAGGGGTGGTCTTTGGTACCCACATCTTGTTGGGTCCATGGGGTTAGTCCCTTCCCTAACCCAAACAAATTTCTTTGCTAAATTTGAAACATTTAATCTATCATAACAAAATTTAGCAAGATGGCCTTTTCGGCCACAATGTGTACATGTGTACACATGAGCATACATGTGTTGATGGTGTCCGTGTGGAGCATGTGTATGCCGTGGAGGGTGTGCATGCATAAATGATGGAACTTGTTTCTTTCGAACCAAGGTTTCCAACCGTGTATGGTTCTTAGCACATTGGCTCATAGTGGAGCCCAAACAATCCATTTTCTCCTTCAACATATTTATATCATTTTTAATCATAGAAGAAGTGGTACATGCATTAGGTAGATTAGATGAAGCTACACTAGCATGGCAAACATGTGCATCAATTTTATTTTGTAAAATTACATTTTTCTTTAAACATATTTCTAAATCTTTAGAAATGGAAATAATTTTATTTTTCAAATCAACATTCTCTTTTGAAATAAAATCAACTTTTGAAGACAAGTTATCATTTTTCTTCAAAAGAACATGGCAATCATTTTTATTTTTCAAAAACTCATTTTCTTTAAGTGCAAGATCAAGCTGAGATTTTAATGAATCCCTCTCATTAGCAATCTCCTCTTTCTCTTGCAAAATAACATCAAGTCTAGCAATCAAATTTTTATTTTCATTATTAATGCCTAGACTCTTCTTTTTCAAAACTTTATAGTTTTCTATTAATTTTTCACATACAATAGATAGTTCTTCATTTAAATCATGAGCATCAATATGATCATTAGAAGAACTAGAGCAATCATCATCACTATCTAATGGTTCCGATTGTACCTCAAGGGAGTCATTCCCTTGGACCATGAAGCATTGTGATGGTTCGGATTCTCCACTAGATTCCTCTTCTTGTTGGATTTGGACTTGAAGCTTGGAGGTGTTGGTGGTTGTCAATTGTTCCACACTACAAAAGCGGAATCAAAGTTAGAAACACGTAAAAGATAATCTTTAGATAAAGTGCTTCTAATGGCCTCTAGGGCTTGTGCATTGGCCCCTATATGATTGCAATCACTAAGGAAGGATTCCTTGGTAATAGCAAGATAAACTTTATGACCTAGGGTTTGTAAATAAACGATCATCCTAATCTTCCAAACATGAATGTTGGAAGGGTCATACATAGGTGGGGTCATGAAGGCCATGGTAAACTAAATGTGTGCAAACAAGCAAATGCAAACAATAGATTAGCAAGCAAATGGATCTCACTCCTAGGATGTTAAGCCTAAGTATCAGGAGCACTAGCTCTGATACCAATTGAAAAACACCTAGAGGGGGGGGGTGAATAGGTGTAAGTGCTAATTTAGAACTAAATGCAAAACTATGTGCGCTAAATGCGGAAGCTAATGCAAATTATGCACAAACTAATACAATACAACAAGTGTAGCCGAATTCCCCTTGCGAGGCTCTGGACTAACTCCCCTTGATTCCCCTTGAAATGGGTTGAGGCGCTATGTGAAGCTCTTGTTGGATGAGTATAAGTTAGGCACACACACACAAGCAATCCAAGCAATATGCACACACAATCAAGCCAAGCAATCAAGGATATAACAATATGAATCATGCAATGGCAACACAAGCAAAGTATATAATGGCAATAAGAATGATGCTATGCACAAATATAAAGTGAGAGAGAGTTAGAGAGACAATGGATCAATCGCAAAGACCAAGATATGTTTCGAGGTTCGAGCACCTTGCTCTACATCCCCGCCTACACCACCGTGTAGGATTTCCAATCCACTATCTCCCACTGAGGGAACCTCTACCGAAGAGGATTTGTTACAACACTAGGAGTACCAAACTCCTCTCTCAAACAACCACCTCACAACCGAGGGGTAGGCCCGTAGCCAATACAACAACCAACACCTCTACCGAAGAGGGTCTACAACCAAACTCCACCTCTCACTAGAGGGAGCAAACCAATCATCCGATCACCTCTACCTAAGAGGGATACAACAAGAAATAAGGGTGTTTACAACAAGTGGTTTCTTTCAACCACAAACCAATCTCTCTTTTCTTTTCTCTTTTCTTTTTCCACAAAAACAAGATCCTAATAGATTAGGATAGGTGATAGCTCAAGTGTGAAAACAAGGTGTTTTTTGGAAACCAACAACAAAGAAAATCTACTTGGGAAATCACTTGTAAATGATAGAAAACGAAAAACAAAACAATCTCCCAAAACCCTAGCTTTCTTTGATTTTCCAAAAACCCAAAAACAAATAAGATGAAATCTTTTTGACTTAAAAACTCTTTTAAAACTCTTTTAAACACTTCAGAAAACTGGAATTTTTTCTCTTCAAAAACTTGGCAAAAATCCCAAAAGAGATGGGGTTTATATAGGCCAAAACAGAAACTAGCCGTTAGAGCTGAGCTGGCAGCTCTGACAGGCAACGGTCGACCGGCCGGTCGACCGTCCAACGGTCATATTTTGACCCGTTGGAGCTACCGGTCGACCGCCCGGTCGACCCAAACTAACAGAGAGCAGAACTCTCTGCAGCGGTCGACCGTCCGGTCGACCGGACCACTGTGCTGCAGACGTGCACAAGTCTGTGCACGTCGGTCGACCGGTGCGGTCGACCGTCCCTTGGTGCGGTCGACCGTCCCGGTCGACCGACCAGCCTGTAAGCACAAAAAAATAAGATCAGAAAATTTGGGAAAAATATTTTATAAAAATATTTTATCTTTTTCTGAAAATTCTATAAAACTTATTTTAACATTTTGTATTGAAACATAAACATGTGATAAAAATTTTCAAGACATATATCAATCATATCAATTCATTTTTGTGTCTTGCCAATTTTATCAAAACCAAAACTTGTATTTTATCAAACTTGATTTTTCAATAGGAAATCTGATTTTCCTAAAACTTTATAGAAATACAAAAACATGATATTTGAACATTATTAAGCATGATGCATATGGACATAGGTCCAATATACATTCACAAAATATGTCACAGTTTTTGTTCTTTAATTTCAAAAATATGTTTTATACCAAAACATAAAACTACATGAATAGGTATGTCAAACTAAGTTTGTATAAGTCATATAAGCATGTATGTATATAGAGCACATCTAATATACATATAAAACATGTAAACTTGTTTTGATCAAACAATTCATGAAAACCAAAATCCAAATCATGAAATGTGTGTGTATGTGTACTTGAGCATATCAACTATACTAAGCTTTACAAATAGATCTAAAACTCACAATCTAAACTAGGATACCTAAGTCTTCGAGTCATCAAGAAGACTTGCTCCCAAACGCGATCCACCGAGTGCAAAGGTATGAACTTTAAGCTTTGGCACCGGAATCACCATGATAAGCTTCCAAACACCTTGTTGAAGCTAATCACCAACTAATATCTTGGTTAATGATCTGAAACTTAAACAATACAAGATTATTAGTAAACATAACTACATGAGTTAATAATCATCAAAACTAGGGTGGAAGGCCTTTGGGCCAACACACCAGCCTATAGTACCATTTCCTAATAGGCTAAAAAACAACAAGCAAAATCCACACATGGACAAGATAATTGAGATATTTAATCAAGTGAAGATAAATGTGCCACTTCTTGATGCCATCCAACAAGTCCCTTCCTATGCTAAGTTTCTTAAGGACATGTGCACCAAGAAGAGAAAGACTAATGTACCATAAAAGGTCTTCTTAGCCACTAACATTAGTGAGCTACTATCGGGTCCGATCCCTGTCAAGTAGAAGGATCCAGGTAGTCCCACCATTACCTGCACAATAGGACAAGCCGAGATTAGTCGTGCACTTCTTGACTTGGGGGCAAGTATCAACTTGCTTCCATTCTCAGTTTATCAACAACTCGGGTTGGGCGATCTTAGTCCAACTCGAGTCACCATCCAACTAGCTGACCGTTCTGTAAAAGTTTCAAAAGGGGAGATTAATGATGTCCTGATCTGGGTAGGGGAGTTCATTTACCGTGTCGATTTCATAGTTCTGGAGACACAACCTGTGTCCAACTCCAATCATAGGGCTCAAACTCCTGTTATCCTAGGGCGACCATTCCTTGCTACTGCCAATGCCATCATCAATTGTAGGAATGGGTCCATGAGGTTAACCTTTGGGGACATGACTAGAGAACTCAATGTCTTCAATCTAGGAAAATACCCCGCGATATTGAGGACCAAACATTTGAAGTAAACCTAATTGAGAACTTAACAAGTGAACATAGGGAAGAATTGGAATTAGAAACTGAGTGTGACTTCGGGTTAGAGTCTGACGACTTTAATCTTGATCAGGTTGTAGATTCGGATGTGAATTGGGCTTCGAACCCTATTTCACCAATAATGGAGCCAACAAATTTGACTAGTCCTTCCAGTGAGCCTTCCTCTTCCTTAGAATTGAAAGCCTTACCTGCGCATCTCAAGTATGTCTATCTAGGCGAACAAGAGACCTTTCCTATCATCATTGCCTCCCATTTAAATGACGGGAAAGAAGAAGATCTTAAAGCTATTCTAAGAAAATATAGGGAAGCCATTGGTTGGATTATGATCGATATAAAGGGATTAAGTCCGACCATTGTTCAACATCGCATTCATCTCAATGAAGACGCCACACCTAAAAGAGACCCGCAGCGTAGGATAAACCCTATAATGCAAGAAGCTGTTCATGCTGAAATTGTCAAATTCTTAGGCAATGGGATAATTTATCCCATTTCTGATAGCCAATGGGTCAGTCCTGTCCACGCGGTTCCAAAGAAATCCGGTTTCACCGTAGTGAAAAACGAGAACAAAGAGTTGGTTCAAACTCGACTTCCCACGAAGATCCGAGTTTGCATCGACTATAGGAAGCTTAATGCTGCAACTCGTAAGGACCATTTTTTACTTCCCTTCATTGATCAAATGCTTGAACGTTGGCGGGTCACGAGTATTACTGTTTCTTGGACGGTTACTCGGGGTATAATCAGATCCCTAATGCTCTTGAGGACCAAGAAAAAACTACATTCACATGTCCATTTGGGACATTTGCTTATCGTCGAATGCCTTTCGGCTTATGCAATGCCCCAGTAACATTTCAACGTTGCATGTTGAGTCTTTTCTCTGATATGGTAGAATGATTCCTAGAGACCTTTATGGATGATTTCTCCATCTACGGAGATTCATTCACTCAATGTATCCACCATTTAGAACTTGTCCTCCAACGTTGTGCTGAGAAAAATTTGACATTGAATTGGGAGAAATGCCACTTCATGGTAAAACATAGAATTGTCTTGGGTCATGAAATCTCCAAGAAAGGAATTGAAGTGGATAGAGCCAAAATTGAGGTTATTGCTAAGCTTCCCATGCCCACATGCGTTAAGGACATCAGATCCTTCTTAGGACACGCTGGTTTTTACCGAAGATTTATCAAGAATTTTAGCAAATTTGCTAGGCCCTTGACTAATCTGTTAGCTAAGGATGTGTCCTTCTCTTTCGATGCTGAATGCATAAATTCTTGGGAGAACCTTAAGAGAGAGCTTATTTCTGCACCAATTATATCTGCACCGGATTGGTCTAAGCTGTTCGAAATCATGTGCGATGCTTCCGATTTTGCCATAGGCGCTGTCCTAGGACAACGCACTGATAACAAGCAGCATGTGATTTACTACTCTAGTAGGACTCTCAACGATGCTCAATTGAACTACACTACGACTGAGAAGGAATTCTTGGCAGTAGTGCTTGCTTTAGAGAAATTTCGTCCCTACCTACTAGGGTCCAAAACCACCATTTTCACGATCATTCTGCGCTTAGGTACCTCATGATGAAGAAGGATGCCAAGGCCTGACTCATTCGTTGGATCCTCCTTCAAGAATTTGATCTTGAGATTCGAGATAAAAAAGGCGTAGAAAATATCGTTGCTGACCATCTCTCACGGATCCCTAATTCTCCATGCAACGAATTACCCATAAATGAGGATTTTTCTGATAAAAATCTCTTAGCTATCTCTAGGGAACCTTGGTTTACTGATATAGTGAATTACTTAGTCACAAACCAAACTCCGTCTCATTGGTCCAAAAACGATATATACCGGTTTTTATCCTAAGTCCGGTATTTCTTTTGGGAGGAACCGTATCTTTTCAAATACTGTTCTGAGCAAATTATTAGGAGATGCATTCCCGATGAGGAGGTTAAGAGTGTTCTATCTTTTGTCAAGAACTTGCATGCGGTGGACACTTTGGTCCCCGCAAGACTTCTGAAAAAGTGCTACAAAGCGGGTTTTATTGGCCCACTTTGTTCAAGGATGCTTATGAATTTTGCATGACGTGCCCTAGATGCCAAATGGTAGGAAGGATCTCAAAACGAAATATGATACCCCTCAACCCAATTCTAGAAATAGAACTCTTTGATGTTTGGGGCATCGACTTTATGGGTCCATTTCCTAATTCATTTGGAAACCAATACATATTGGTTGCTGTGGATTATGTGTCCAAGTGGGTAGAAGCCATTCCTTGTAAAACTAATGATAACAAAGTTGTCATAAAGTTTTTGAAAGAGAACATTTTTTCACGCTTCGGAACCCCTCGTGCTATCATCATTGATAATGGCACTCACTTTTGCAATAGATCTTTTGAAGATCTTATGCGAAAGTATGCCATAACTCATAAGTTGTCCACACCTTATCATCCTCAAACCAGTGGGCAAGTTGAGGTTTCCAATAGACAAGTCAAGCTTATCTTGGAGAAAACTGTGAAGCAAAATCGGAAAGATTGGTCCATCAAACTTGTAGATGCCCTATGGGCCTACAGGACCGCTTTCAAGATGATTCTAGGAATATCTCCTTATAGGTTAGTCTATGGCAAACCTTATCACTTACCTGTTGAGTTAGAGCACCGAGCCTTATGGGCAATCAAGCAGTTGGATTTTGACTTGACTAAGGCCGGTGACATTCGAAAATTACAAATTTCTGAATTAGAGGAATTGAGAAATGAGGCCTATGAAAATGCTAGGATCACTAAAGATAGAGTTAAGATTTTTCATGATAAACACATCATAAGAAAAACCTTTGTCCCTGGACAAAAAGTCTTACTCGGCTTCACCTTTTTCCAGGAAAATTAAAATCAAGATGGACTGGGCCATTCGTTGTAAAAACCGTGTTTCCACACGGTGCAGTTGAGATCAGTGACACCAAGAATGGAAATGACTTTAAGGTAAATGGTCAACGCCTTAAACCTTTCTTGGAATCGATGCCGGTAAATGAAACGGTTATGGGTCTTTTTGACCCAGTGTATCGATAACTTTCCTCTTTTCCATTTTATTTCATGCATTTATACATTTCTTTCATACATTGGGGACAATGCATGAGATAAGTGTGGGGGAGGGTTCTAACATGACAAATATATATATAAAAAAAGAAAAAGAAAAAGAAAAAAAATATATATATATATATAAAACAAAAACTTTTTGAAAGGTTAGAACAATATTTTGATATATTTTTTGTAAGAAATTAAGTCAATTTTAAGGAATAGGAAAATCATAATTAGGATTTCTAATACTTGGTCAAAGTCAGATAACTTGTTTGATGTTTAGGGTTAGGAAGAAAATTTGTGAAAGTAATTTAGTCTTGTTATTTACCTTGATGAAATATGCACACTTTATACTCTTACACACTTAGGGTTTGAAAACAAAGACTCTTATGCCTTATTAAAAAAATATATGTATGAAAAAAAAAACAAATCAATTATTGATTAGCTAGGTGCTTTGGCCTAAGCAAGCCTTGGTATTTATGCAAAAGATAATTAGAAAAGTTTGAATATATATATATATATATATATATATATATATATATATATATATATATATATATATATATATAATATATATATATATAAATCCTCTGATTAAGCTGGGTATTTGTGCATCATGAAGCATAAGTATTCACGCCTAAAAAGGGTACATTTTATACCTTAGTTTCGTGGCCTTATCTGCTCGAGTGTTTAAGTCCTTAGGGGTGTTTTCTCACCTGGTGCCCTAAAACTGTCCGGTTTGGGTGCCACTGACTAAAGGCTCGTTATACGGGCAGATTAGAAAGCCTAATAGAATTGAGAAATAAATACCACCAAAAATAAATATAAATAAGGCATAGGAGTTAATGTTAAAGAACCCTTAGTCAACTTCAACTTAACAGTCACGATGGTGCATACGACTCAGGGTAAATTAATAGACTAGATGAGAAAAACAATTTGACTCCTTACTTTGATTGATGACATGTTGTTGAATAGAGACTAAGTTTAGGAATGAAAAATTTGATATTCCTGTAACTTATAGATTACTTAAACTCTCACAAATATACTTCAAATATTTTCTCTTTTCAAAATGCTTTTCAAAAAAAAACACTAACTTTTTTTTCTTTCTTTATGGATTTTGTGGGTGCAATCCACTGAAAACCCTCACGAGACAAAACTTGTCCTCTAGGGGTAACCTAGAGGTTTAACGGCTTTTTGCACATGCTCAGTGCAATCGAGTGACCTGCGAAAGTGGTCTAATAATTAGAATTAGTCTGATGTTTTGCTCGAGGGCGAGCAAAAGATAAGTGTGGGGGTGTGATTAGTCACATATATTGCATATACATTGTCACCTTACCATACTTTTTAGCTAATAAATCCTATTAACAAGTCTTCTTCTTCTTTGTTTAATGTAGGCCCAATTGCTTAAAGAAAGGAATGAGAAACAAGCCCAAAAGCCCACAAAATTCTGATTTAATTCAGAATAAATTCGAAATCAAGGAATCAGGGTAAATCTTGGCATATCAGAAAGGTTGAAAACCGGTTGAAAAGAATCCTCCTGAATCAAGCGGTTGAAGCCAACAATCAAAGGCTGTTTCGTCAAATCCTGAAGCTGCAATGAGAAAACCAGTAGAAGATATGGGCCAATCACCAAACCAGAGAGACCCACCAATTGGGTGTGGCCACATGGCCACACCAGTGCCATGGAAACGCGGCCCTAGCCGTGTTTTCGCGGCTTGTTGAAGTCAGTTGGGGAGCGTTTGCTCCCCCAATCTTCCCAGGATCTCCCCAGTTTGGTTTTTTCCTATAAATACTAGTTTCAACAGAGCAAAAAGAAGCGAAGACTAGGATTAGAATTTTTGTTTATTTTCTAAGGATTTAGGCTCTTTGTTAGATAGTACAAAGGTTGTATTTTTGTTTTTCAATTTGTAGTCCAGTACAAATACTTGTGAGAGAGCGGAATTGAGTGCTTGTACTTGAAGATTGAAGTGACATCAATACAAGAATCGAGCCACATTTTCTTCCACTCGTATTACGGTATGTCTTGCATTATTTACTTGCCTTCTTTGTTTTCCATGAGTAGTTAAATCAGTTTTTGGGCTCACTATTGTACCTCTCCAGTTCTTCTTTTCTTCTTGTTTTAATGAAAAAGACCCAATGAATCATTTGCATGCCTTACTTAAAGCCTTTCTTCTTGAAAGTGTTCTTGAAGGCACATGAGGATGGGTTTGAATTTTTAAACTCTTACTTCTTTTATGAATGTTTCTTGAACTGTTTTTACTTCATACTTCTTCTTCGCGCTTGATGATTTAACATTCGATTCGAAACGATTTTTCAAAGAAAAGAGTGAACTTTTCCAACCATCTTATGTGCTTTACTTCAAACTTTCTAAAGTCAACTTTAAGTTTTGACTATGATCAATTTGAGGCACTTAGGATTTCAATAGAAGAATAAACTGTTGAGTAGTGAGATAGTGAGCCCAGATTTTCTTCCTTATTATAATCAACAAAACAATTTTTGAGCTTTTTAAATCACCTTCTCCAAAGCCTTTTCTAAAGTTGCAATTTCTCTTTTAATCATCTCCTTCTTTCCATTCTCTTTCAATAAAAAAACGAACACAATTCTTTGTCATTAAACGAATCACCGAAAAGCTTTCATCGCATTCCTCCTCGTGGACACGACCCGTTTGCCACAAGCTACACGGTAAATTCTTAACTCATTGATTGTTCTTTCACTTTAGCAATCAATGCATCACCTTCAAGGGTGTTTGGTGGGAGGACCAACATGGTTTGGAGACCTAGAGATTAGCCTTATTTGTTTTGGTAACTATCTCTAACTCCTTATTTTGTTTACATGCTTTTACATGAATGCTTTTAGTATGTATTGGTTTTCATGTTTTTCATGTTTATTATGCTAAATGTAATGTTAATTAGACTTGAGATATACATAAATAGTATTTGAGATACACTGATCTTTATATGGACTATTATTTTTGTGTTCTCACTTTAGTTTAGCTAATATGTATATCTTAGTTCTAAAGCGTTTGCATTTACCCTAATGATCATGTTTGTTTATGATTTTGCACTTCATGTTTTTGATTACTTGTTTAGATGCAGTTTTCGTTAAAACTTGTGTTTGTACTTGTACAATTGTGAGCCACATTTGATTATTATGTGTTTCTTCTTTATTGCTAACTTGTACCCATTAGATGCACTTGTATAACCTTGTTTTGATGATTCTTGCATCTTAACATGTATTTTCTAGTTTTGTACATGTTTTCATAAAATGTGTTTATCTTCATGTATATGTTATTTTTGTCTAAAACTAATAGATATACATGTATCCTAGAGCCACTTACCTTCATGCAATATACTTTTGTGGACTCATTTATATTTGGGATATGTATGTATACTCTAGTTTAGACAAAACATACATATGCCTTGAAGTTTGTTTTGTTTTGATGTAAATTGAATTTTTATGATGTTCATGTTTGTAAAGAACTTTCATATGAGCTTCATTGCCTATCTCCATGATTATGTTTATTACATAATTTTTGCACACTATATCATCTTGTTTACTCATGATATTGGATTCATGATAATCTCTTATGCTTTATAGAGTTTGAGTGTCAATTATTGTGTGATTTTCATGTTCTCATAGATATATTCATGGTTTATCCCTTACTTGAAGGATTTCATACTAGTTTTCAAAATTATCTTTAAAACTAGTGTTTATTCTTTAATTGGTAGAGTTTTCAAACTATGCTAAAATATTTTCAAATCATGACTTTTGAAAACTCCTACAATCAAAGGGGGTTGGTTGGGAGACTATGCCTTGTATGCCTTAATGACTATCTTTTATTATATGCATGAATAGGGTGGTAGTTATGAGTTATAAAGATGATTTTTATGGAATTATATTTTTGTATACTCATATGTGTTTTCTTATATATATATGCTTCAAATTTCAATAGGTATTCTCATTTGCATACATACATATATATGATCTTGATTGTGCTTGTTTTGCAATATCTTTACACTTTAAAGCATAAAATTATTTATGCTAAACTTGACTTAATTTTAAATATTAATTGGTATCTTTACAAGATTTTGTACTAATTTATAGTTGGTATTTATATTTTTTTTGGTATCAAAATATATTTCATGCTTCATTTCAGTTGTTACTTACAATTGGTATCAATTTCACATTCAACTGATATCAAAATCTACTATTGGTATCTTAAAACTTTTTGTTTATTTACAAGTAGTACCAACATTTGTTGTGTCAACTAAAATTTGATTTCAATTGGTATCAAAGTTTATTTTGTATACTCATGTTTTCTGTATTGTATGGATCATATCTAAAGTAACATTATATTACTCTAATACATATATATAGATGTTTACTTGTGCTTTAAATATATATGCCATACATTTCTAGCATAAATTATCTCTTGCTAAGCTTGATTTAGTTTTAATGTCAATGTTTTTCAATTGGTATCATATACAAGCTTATGTATTATTTTTATTGGTATTTCATAACAGGGGAGAAATTTTTTTATTTTATCTTTTAATTGGTTTTACTTTTCAATTTGTATGTTACTCCCACTCTTTATGATAAAAAATATTGTGTTTTGGTGTATGCTTACATTTTCAATATTGGTATCAATAATTTAAATTTATTTTCAAATTGGTATCTTAGCAAAATGAATATAGTGTTTACCTAAAAATTTGGTTTTTACTTTCAATTGATATCATGTCCCTTTATTGGTATCAATTCAATGAAAAGATTATTTCTTTCAATTGGTTCTTTCAATTGATTGTATTCATTGATATCATAATTTTGTTTTAAAATATGTTTATTGGATTGTTTGTCTTCATCCCTTTGTTGATGAGTGACAAAAAGGGGGAGAAGGATTCTGTTTTATATATGCATATTTTACTATGTGTTTATGCATATATATCTTGTTTTATTTATATATGCATGTTTTACTATATGTTTATGCATATATATCTTCTTTATTGGTGTTTTAAGCTTCATTGCATATCTTTATATGTTTATTGATTACGCATATGATAAGGGGGAGCTTCTATGAAGCCTATCCTTAATGGATGCATATATATAATCTCATAAGTTTTATCATCATCAAAAAGGGGGAGATTATTAGACCAGAGGCCTTTCACCTTAGTTTTGATGATAACTAACTTATGAAGGTTAATTTACTAATGATCTTGTGCTTATATAATTTTAGTTATTGATCAAGATCTTAGTAGGTGTCTACCTTCAACAAAGAGGTTTTGGAGCTAACACATGTAGATTCAAGAGATCACGCGTCAAGATCGCATCTAGCACTCGGATGGAGTCAAGCTTTTGGATTGTGTTTGGATCGAGTCAGCTTGGAGAAGAGTTCTACAAGAAGACTTCGGTTTGTTTAGTTTTAGTTTGTGTTTAGATCTTGTGTAAGATAGACTAGTTTTAATATGCTCAAGTTCACACACACACATAATTTCAATACGTTTGATTTTCAGTTTAACCGGTTTTAGATTTCAAGTACATATATATATAGTTTTCATGAATAGACAGAATCAAAATAAGTTTACATGGTTTAATGTATATTGGATTTCATCTATATACATCTATGCTTCATATACTTAGAAAAATTTATTGTGATGATTCTATTTCATGTGTTTAGAGTTTTATAATTAACAAAACTTATTTTGGATTTATTGATATATTTTTTATATGTGTATTGGATTCTATCCATATACTCTATGCTTCAAAAGAGTTTAAATATCTTGTTTTTGTATTTATACAAGTTTGAGAAAAATCAGATTCCATTTCAAAGTTTTGTTTTCGGAAAATACCGTTTTTATGTTAAAGCTTAATTTCTATATCACAAAAATAATTCAAATAGTTTGTAATTTGTGTTGAGTTTTTGTCACACATATTTGTTCTTCATATATTATAAGAACTTATTTTTGTAAAATTTATGAGATTTTATGGGATTTTATAGGTGTTAAAAAGACCAAGTTTCATACCCTATATCCCAGTCTGGGCCTGCTGGCGGTCGACCGGCCTGTCGATCGATGTGCACAAACATGCACATGGCCTGCCTATATGGCCGGTCGACTGGGCAATCGACCGACTGTAACTTCCCCAACTCTCGGGTAGCGCCGGTCTACTGGGCAGTCGACCGACAAGGCTGTGCCTTTATGCTCGGTCGATCGGGTGGTTGACCGGTAGGCGAGTTTTGCCTGGGGCAGTTGACTAGGCGGTCGACTAGTGGCTCAACGGTCAGAAATATGACCATTGGCGGTCGATCGGGTGGTCGACCCGAAGGTCAAAAATGACCTTCTCTGGACCCCAGCGGCCATAATTCTGAGAGCCTATAAATAGGGGTTCTCTCAAGCTGTTTTCACCAAGATTTTAGAGAGCCTTTCTTCCAATCTTTTTAGTGTTTTGCAGCAAAGCCTAAAGTTTTATCTCTTATTTGTTTTTAAAGTGTTGAAAAATCAAAGAAAAGGGAGTCTTTGGGAAATTGGTTTTGATCTTTATTTTCATATCTATCTAGCGTTTTTCTCAAATGTTTTTCTTTGTTATTTTCTTTCCAAACACTTTATATTCCCACACTTGAGCTATCATATCTCATCCTATCTATAGGATCTTGTTTTTGTGAGGAAAATTGTTTATAGTCTATTGTGATCACCAAGTGTTGTTTGTGATCATTGGGTCACCAAGATTGTAATCTTTTCTTTGTATTGGCTTTGTGCCTATCCCTCTTATGTAGAGGTGATTGTATTTTAGAGAGGAGTAGTGTACTCCAAGTTTAGAGTTGTAATTCCTCAGTGGAGGTCCTTTTGTGGAAGGTCCTGTGTGGACATAGTGAAAATCCTTCTATTTGAAGGCGGGGACGTAAAGCAGTGGCTTAAACCTCGAAAACATATCTTATTGTTTGCGTTTGATCCACTATCTCTTAACTCTATCTCTCTTATATCTTGCATTATTTATATTATACATATTCATATGCTAGATATAGTTTGTGTGTGCCCACACTTGTGTTGAACCAAGAAAGCTTCATATAGCATCTCAACTCTTAATCTGGAGGAATCTTGAGGAGATAGTCCGGGGCCCTTCACCGGGAATTCGGCTGCACTCTTTAGTTACACATAGTGTGTTGCAATTAAGTTTAAATTTCATATCATTTGTCCTAAATTAGCTAGTACACCTATTCACCCCCCTCTAGGTGTATTTCAGGCTCATCATAGTAGTGCTCTCTGAATGCCACTGCAGCTCACATGTTGGCAAACAGTCGGTGTTCAACCGAATATCATCAGCGCCAGTTTTCCACTCGGCCAAAAGGCATCGCTCCCGCACAAGGAGAACCTTCTATGACATGAAGTATGCTTAAGTCACTGCAAACATGGTAGGTCCAAGCACTACGCCAAACAGGATTAAGGGGAAGCAGCCGATAGTCAGCTCCGACGAGTCTAACACTGAGCCGGAAGGAGTGTACCGGCATACTCATACTCCGACTAGTACACTAGCTCCAATGGACTACAGTGCCCTAGCCTGGGGCATTGAAGTAAACGAGACACACTCTGCCATCGCAAAATCACAGGCCTCAAACTCTTCCGTAGAGAAAGAAGTCGTCGTGTATATGGCAGGGACTCCTGAAGAAATAGCCAAATGCTTTGAACAGCAAGCCCAGGTTCAGAGGGAGGAACTCGATATGATTTGTGCCCAATAAGAATCTATCAACACCCTTAAGAAGATGTTTTCACAATTGCTTGAGGACAAAACGAAGAAGCCGAAGACCAAGACTCCTTCTAAGAAGTCCAAAGGCAAACAGAAGGAAGAGAAAAGCTCATTTCTGCACATACCGAGCAGGAGGAGCATTCTAACTCTGAGTCATCCAAGCCTCCATATGAAGAGGAAGGTAACTAGAGAAGGGGAGCACTCATTCCAAAAGGATGAGCAAACTGGAGCAGCGTCTTGAGGCCCTCGCCAACCAAAAAGGCCTCCAAGAAGCAGGAGTGGTCCGGACATACCCGGTTGAGTGGGATCTTGTCCCGTAACCTCCCAAGTTCAAAGCTCCAACCTTACAGACCTTCGACAGTAAGGGGTCACCGAACCAGCACATATACTACTTCAAGTGTCAGACATGGAATGTAGTATCAAATGATGCCATCCTGGCGCGTTTGTTCATTGTTGCCTTGAAAGGATTGCTTTTGAGTGGTTCATGAAGCTCCCTGAGGGTTCTATTAAGAACTGGAGTGATCTGGAGAAGCTTTTCCTCACCCGTTTCTTCGAAGATGATTCGAAGATTACCAAGCCAACTCCTGATGACGAGGCAACAGAAAGGATAGCCGGTTCAAGAATTTGTGGAGATATTTTGGAACATGGCACTCCGATGTCCCAGCGGTATGACCTAGGCCACCTTGGTGGAAACAAGCCGCCACAATTTGCAAACTTCACTCCTAGCTCAGATAGGAGTGGCTGAGAGCCGTACCTGGAAGCAATTGATCCAACAAGGTGAGCATGCAGAGGAGATCGTCGCTAGGGTTAAGGCAGAAGAAGGCAAGCCCAGACCCGAGAAGCCGACGAGGTGCACGCTGGTAGCGTCTTTTCAAGTTAAACGAAAGGACACACTGGCGACAGAGATGAAGTCTCTCTCTAAGCCCCAACCAGCTAGAGGGGGTAGCTCTTTAAGCCAGCCACGCGCCAACAAGTAGTACTCCTTCAAGGATGAGCATGTCAATTCGTTGTTCAAGTTACTCAACAAGAGCAACAGACTAAAGCTTCCTGAAGTTAGACGTCCTGAGGAGGTGGGCAAGACCGACAATCCCAACTACTGCCTGTACCACATGATGCTAGGGCACCCTACTAAGAGTTGCTATATCTTCAAAGACATCCTTCAAACATTGATTGATGCAGAGGTGCTCAAACTCCACCCTGAGCAGAAGAAGGTGACAGCCAACATGATGTCATTTCTTCAGTTCGGGGTACAACCTCCAACACCAGCCGGAGTAGTTCCCATCCGAAAGGGGAATCAAGGGTGATCAATACAGATCCAAATCACCAGTGGGAGAAAGGTCTCGTACCTATTCTTACTCCTCAAGGAGAGACCATGTGGGTTCATCCTGACCACGTGGAAGGCCAGTAGTGGATTACTATTACCAATAGGAAGTCCAAAGGCAAAGCAAAAGCCTCGCCTTGCAATGTGGTGTGTGCCTCCTCCCGGGAAGCGAAAACCGATACCGCCTCGCTGACTGATTCTGAGGAGGAGACAGTCATCCTTGCTGCAAAGCCGAATGCACTACTCGAAGCGGAGACTCGTTGGGTTAGTCATACTTGAAGAAGTATAATGAAGTGATGGCAAATCTGCCTAAACCCACCCAAGGGCCAACCAAGCAATCCATGAAGCAACCTGTGGACAAGCAAAAGGAGCTCCAGTACACTAAAACTCTCCCAAAAGATAAAGAGGAGGGATCCTCAGTGCCTTAGCGCTTTGATGTCTTGGTTCAGCTGGCCAATATCCCAACCAGGATCACCCTCTATGAGCTCTTGAGGTTGTCCAAGTGAACAAGGGAAGTTCTGAGAGAGGCTTTAGCCGATGCTAAAGCCTTCATGGCCCGACTGTGGCCAAATTAGAGGAGGAAGATGAATAAAATTGCCTCCACGCCTCTGAACATGTCCCCTGCATAACCTTCACTTCAGACGACATGCAGGTAAAGGGGAAGCATGATAGGCCCTTGTACTTTACAGGGTACATTGGATCATCTGAAGTGAGCCGTATTCAGGTGGACCAGGATCTTCATTGAGCATCATGCCCTGCCGGGTCATGCAACACTTGAGAATCCCACTCATCGATTGAGCGCCACTCAAACTACCATTTACAAATTCAACGCTAATGGTACGTTCCTGATGGGAAAGATCAAACTCAAATGCGGATCGGGGACCTGAGATCTGAGGTGACGTGCTATGTTATTGATACTGACACTTTGTATTACTTGTGAAGTTCACCTAGAGGGGGGTGAATAGGTTGTTAGCCCAGAGGCCCATCACTCTAGTTTTAATGATGATTAACTCATGTAGTTATAGTTTACTAATAATCTTGTGATATTAGTTTCAGATATTTGATTAAGATATTAGTAGGTGATTAGCTTCGGCAAAGGAGTTTTGGAGCTTTCACATGTTGATTCAAGAGCTCGAGCGTCAAGATCGCATCTAGTACCGGTTGGAGTCAAGCTCGTTGGATCGCGTTTGGATCGAATCTACTTGGAGAAGAAGTTCTACAAGAAGACCTCCGTTTGTGTTAGTTTATATTTAGATCATTGTAAAGATTAGATAGTGTTGATATGCCCAAGTTCACATACACACACAAATTAAAGTTTATTGGTTTTGGTTTTCAGTTTAACCGGTTTCGATTTTTATATATGGTTTTCATGAATAGATAGAATAAAAACAAGTTTACATGTTTTAATGTATATTAGATTTGATCTATATACATCTATGCTTCATCTATTTAGAAAAACTTACTTTGATAGCCTATTTCATGAGTTGGAGTTTTGTATTTAAACAAAACTTATTTTGGATTTCATGTCAAAAACATAGATATATATCTTATATGTATATTGGATTCTATCCATATACAATATGCTTCAAATTTGTTTCAATATCATGTTTTTGTATTTATACATGTTTTCGAAAAATGGATTTTCATTTCAAAGTTTGATTTTTGAAAAATACCGATTTTTGTTTAAAGTCTAATTTCAATATCACAAAAATGATTCAAAAGTTTGTAATATGTGTTAAATTTTAGTCACACATATTTATATTTCAAAGATCGTATAAGAACTTATTTTTGTGGAAATTATGTGATATTATGGGATATAATTGAAGATAAAAAGACAAGTTTTTAATCCCTTAAAAAGTTGGACCTGGCCTTCTACCGGTCGACCGGCCGATCAACCGAGGCAGAAGTCGGTCGACCGGTCCGGTCGATCGACGTGCACAAACATGCACGACAGTAGTGGCAGGCGGGCCGATCGACCGGGTCGGTCGACGGCCAGAGAGCTCTGCTCTCTGGAAATGGCCCGGTCGACCAGGCAGTCGACCGGCAGAGAGCTGCTACTCTTTGTATCCAGTCCTAGTCGATCGGGCAGTCGACCGGTGGCTCAACGGTCATAAAAGTGACCGTTGGCCGGTCGACCGGGCAGTCGACCAGAAGGGCAATTTTGCCCTTTCCAGACTGCCAACGAGCAAAATTTTTGAAGGATATAAATATGCCTTCTCTTGAGTTGTTTCATACAAGTTTTTAGAGAGAAATTTTTTTCACCTTTGCAAGTATTTAACAGCAAGTTTTTAAAAGAGTTTGGGGTTTAAAAGATCTATCTTATTTGTTTTAAAGGGTTAGAAAATTCAAAGAAAAAGAGAAGTCTTTGCAACTATTTTGTTCTTCATTTCTATTTATTCTAGAAGTTTTCCTAAGTATTGTCTTTGTGATTTTGATTTCAAACTCTTTATTTTCTCACACTTGAGCTATCTATCTATCCTATCTATTAGGATCTTGTTTGTGAGAAAAAATTAGTTTGTGGTTAGTGAGACCACCAGAAGTTATAAACCTTCTTATATTTGAGTTCCCTCTTGTGTAGAGGTGAGTGTGGAGGTTGTGTTGGTATCCCTCTAGTAGAGGGATTGTGGAGGTGTGCAAATTGGTTTGTTGTTATCCCTCTAAGTGCAGAGGTGATTATGGTTGGAGTGTTGGCTTTGAGCCTTACCTCTCTAGTGAGAGGTGATTGTTGCTTGGCTAATTGCCTATCCCTCTAAATGTAGAGGTGATAGTTGTTGTGCCTTGTCTCTAGTGTAGAGGTTGTTGTTGGTTGAGAGAGGAGTTGTGTACTCCAAGTTTGTATTACTCAAATCCTCAGTGGAGGTTCACTGTGTGGCAAGTCCTTTGTGGACGATATAGTGAAAATCCTTCTGTGTGAAGGCGGAACGTAGAGCAGTAGCTCGACCTCGAAACATTTCTTATTGTTTGCGATTGATCCACTATCCTAACTCTCTCTCTCCCCCTTATATTGTGCCTTACATTATTTATATTGTTCATATCATACTTATATGCTTAGTATTGTTTGTGTGCTATACTTGTGTTGAACCAAGAAAGCTTTACATAGCACATTAACTCTTATTTAAAGGAATTTAGAGGAGATAGTCCAGAAGAGGAGATAGTCCAGAGCCCCTCACAGGATTTCAGCTACACTCTTTGGTTACACTAAGTGTGTTGCAATTTATTTTTAATTTTGCATTATTTGTCATTAGATTAGCCATACACCTATTCACCCCCTCTAGGTATACTTTCAATTGGTATCAGAGCCTTTGCTCTGACATTAGGTTTAGCCACCTAGCAGTGAGATCTTGGTTGCTAATTTATATTTACATTTGTACACGTACTTGTTTACATACACTCATGGATTACCTTGCCCTTCCATGTTTGATGTTTCTAACATCGATATGTGAAAACTTAGAATGAGTATGTACTATAACCCTAGGAATGCATGTGTACCTTGCTACTATCAGAAACCCTATTGATTGAGGTGGTAGGTACCGCACAAAAATACAGAATTTCAGAACTTTAAAATTAAAGAGTGCAAGTTACTCAATTCTACGCTATAGCAAGTGGCTATGCGGGTCGTGATTCACAAGAGGGACTAGCGATAGAAGCTTTTTTAGTAAGTTTTCTTTTAAGATACAAAGGATGGTTAAAGTTATTCTTTAGTTCTTTAAAGAAAAGGAAAAATTGAGTTAAAGTCAAGTTAGGAAGAAAGTGGTAGAATAAGAAGGTGGAGAAATAAGAAGTGATTTGTACAAATAAGATTGAAAAAGAGTGATAAAAGATTTGGTGGATTTGGTGTCTAAACTGAATAATTAAAAAGAAATGAAACTAAAATTACTTACTTCTTTTGGCCAAATACCTACCTTGAATCTTTTGCAATGATGTTACCTTGAAGTGAGGCGATCAACGTATAGCCCATAAGAGTTGATTCCCGTTTCCTCCACATTATATCATCAAGACGTTGCAAGCATGAAGTGATACAGAATGAAACTCAAAATCGTCATGGGCTATCGGTGGCACTCGCAAAGGCAAGGCTCTTTCGATGCTTTAGATTCACTTGGATAGCAATTGTACCAAAAGAAAAAAAGTAGAGAAGAGAAGAAGAACACAAAAACAAAGTACATACAAAAGGGAATTACAGATTCGATTTTATAACAATAAGAGAAAAAGAAGGAAATCTTACACGGTGTCACTCTCAACACAAGCTTCGTTCTCATTCTCCTATGAAACTCTGATCTCCTCTGATTTACATAAACTCAAATTGAAAATTACATGAAAACAAAAACAAAAAACTACACTAAAAAATGAAAAATGGACTAAATCCTATCTTTGCATGATCGTCATCTGTGTGCTCTGAAAATCCTAGATTTATAGGCAAAAACCCACATAGGAGAGCGTATGAAGATAGGGGGAGCAAACGCTCCCCCTAACTCCCTAACAAAGCCGCAAAAAAGCGGCTTTTGGCCGCGTTTTCGCGGCCAGGGTGTGGCCAGGTGGCCACACCCTGTTGGTGGTAGTCCTGGCTTCGCTACTTGCTTTTATCTACAGCTAGATTTGCAGTTAAAGTCCAGAATTTTGACGAAATGACCTTGATCTTTAGCTTCAACCGATTGATTGTAGGGATTTGTTCTAACTGATTTTCAATAGATCTGAAACCGACCTGATCTGCCCTGATTTACTGAGTTCGAATAATTCTGATTAATTCAGAATTTGTTGGGCTTTTGCTCATTCTCTTCACTCTCCTTTAGGAATGGGCCTGCAATAAATTAAACAATAATTAGGAAAAAGCAGAGTTTATTTTATAATAAGTATGAGAATATGATAATGAATGTGCAATATAGCGACTGATCACACCCCCATACCTATCTTTTGCTCGTCCTCGAACAAAATAACTAAACAAAATTATTAGGCCACTTTCGCAGGTCATGCTATTGCACTGAGCGTGTGCAACAAGCCGTTAAACCTCTAGGTTACCCCTAGAGGACGAGTTTGTCTCGTGAGGGTTTTCAGTGGATTACACCCACAAAATTCATAAAGAAAGAGAAAAATGTTAGTATTTTTGAAAAGCATTTTGAAAGAGAAAATTTTTTGAAATATTATTGTAAGATTTAAGTAATCTATAAGTTATAGGAAAACCGAATTTTTCATTACTAAACTTGGTTCTATTAAAAAAATTTGTTATCAATCAAAGTAAGGAGTCAAATTGTACTTCTCATCTAGTCTATTACTTTACCTAAGTCATATGTACCTTGTGACCGTGAAAATTTGACTAAGAGTTCTTAACTCTAACACTTATGCCTATATATATATATATTTTGGTGGTATTATTCCTTAGTTTTATTAGGCTTCTGATCTGCCCATGTAACGAGCCTTAATCGATGACTCCCAGACCAAATGGTCATAGGGCACCGGGTGAGAAAACACCCTAAGGACTTAAGGACTCGAGCAAACTAGGCCACAAAACTAAGGATTTTATTATATGAACCGCTTTTAGGCGTGAGTACTTATGCTTTATTAGGCACAAATACCCAGCTTAATCAGAGGATTATATTATATATATAATATATATATAATATATATATATATATATATATATATTTCAAACTTATCTAATCATCTTTCGCATAAATACTAAGGCTTGCTTTGGTCAAAGCACCTAGCTAATCAATAATTAGATTTGTTTATCTTATATATATATAATATTTTTCTTTTTTTTATAAGGCATAAGAATATTGTTTTTGAACCCTAAGTGTGTAAGTGTATGAAGTGTGCATATTTCATTAAGGTAAAGATCAAGGCTAAATTACTTTGACAAATTTTCTTCCTAACCCTAAAAATCAAACAAATAATCTATTTTTGACCAAGTTTAAGAAATCCTAATTTTGATTTTCCTATTCCTTAAAATTGACTTAATTTCTTACAAAAAAATATGTCAAAATGTTGTTTCTATTTTCAAAAAGTTTTTAAAAGTAAAGAAAATGTTAATTTTTATATTTATTTATTTATTTATGTTTAATAAAAAGAAAAAAAACCTAAGTTATGTTAGACCCTCCCCCACACCTATCTCATGCATTGTCCTCAATGTATGAATTAATGCATAGATGCATGGAAAAGAAGACAGGGAAGGAAAATACTACCTTAAGGTAGTGGTTCCGGTGGTGTCTGAATGGTCCACGAAATGCGGCTCAATCGACTTTGCATGGAGTTCGGAGGAACCAACCAGAAATTTCTCTAATATAACTCACTAAAATGATATATACATGAATGATTTTTATTAAATATTTTACCCCATCTAATTTCCAAATTCCATAATTAATTTCAGGGTCAATTTGTCAACCGCCCTTGTCCCAAAATAGAGTGTGAAAAGATAGAATGATTGACTTGGACTTAGGAAGTACGGGAACTAATACCGACTCAGGAAAGTGACTTAAGTCAAGTAAAGGTTCAGGAGTCGAGATTGGTTCGAGGAGGTGGGTCCAAATCAAGAAGTTGAAACTCAAGTCCACATTCATTTTCCCACAATGGAATGTGACTAATATGGTGATTCAAGTTCAAGAATGACAGGTGTGGGAATCAAAACTGACTCTAAAATATTACTCAAATCGGGTAACAAAACAGGAGTCAAATATGATTCGAGAATTTGAACTGGATCACAAATTGAGAATCTAAGTCACATTTCTCATTGAGTTCAATTTCATAAAAAATGAGAAACTTGCCAATTTGTCAATGGGACTTTCAAAAGTATGAATTGGTCAAGTTCAATAAAATGATCATCAAAGATGGGCGATTCAATTTCATTATGAATTGACACAGGATCCAATGTTGACTCGGGAAAAAGATTAAAATCAGGTGAAGACCCCAGAGTCATATTGAATCAGGAAGTAGAATTGAATCACTAAGTTGAGGTTCATGATCATATTTATTCTCAAGTTCAATTCAGGAAAGTGATAACTCACCAAACTGTCAATGTCATTTTCAAAATTTAGAGTTTGGGCAAGTTAAATGATTGTTCTGAAATGGAACCTTGTTTTCCAAAACAAACATGACTCTTCGGCTCTAACAGAATGGTTAGCGACATCAGAACTGGCCAAACGAGGAGACGTAGAGTTTGGACCATCATATCTATGTCATGATTATGAGCGTTTTGAGCCTGAGTCATGGCTTCAAGCATCTTTTCATAGTTTAATTGGTTCATCGTTTTGTTGAAAAGATGAAGTGTTGTTTTGAAATTGGTGGTGAAATTGTGAGTCCATCAGATTTTGTGATTTTTGTTGGACTCACGCATACTCATTTTCAAAATTGATGGTTATCTATTTTAGACTGGTGGAACTGAGTATGAATCTTGAAAATATTGTGGACAAGGTGGATAAGGAGGACAAGGTGGTGAAAATTGGACTCGGGGAGGTGAATCCCACTGACTCTGTGAAGAGTTGAAATATTTTGGAAATTATGGTCATAAAGATTGGGGGCATGGGTTATATTGATTCGGATAAGATCAATCTGGCACACTAGGTTGGTTAAAGTTATGATATACCGGGTTGGTAATATCCGAAAAAAGAGGGTGGGTGTAATATGGATTACCATTAAATTGGAAAAACTGTGTTATATGCCATATCACACAATACAACACAAACAAAAGAAAATAACAAATAAGCAAACAAAAAAGAAAAAATTCTAACCTAAGTTAGGGTAGACTATGACCTAGACGACTCCTTGTTGGTCCCAATATGATGCCAATGTTGGACTTGCTCTGTTGGCACTTATGGATCTAAAATACGAAGTCAACACAAATACTAACAAAGAAGAATTAAAGTTAAACAATAAATAAACTTGCAATAAAGGAAATCAAATCTCAGAAAAGTTTAGACAAACGCAAACACGAGAGATTTATCCTGGTTCGGTCCTCATGACTACATCCAGGCCCCAAGCCACCCGCTTGAGATTTTCCTTTATCCTTGATTTTGTACACCAAAAATCACAACCATGCACCCACTGACAAATCCCCTTTGCCAAATATGTACACCTTCTCTTACAACCAAGAGAACAATCACCATCTTGTACAACTCGCTTCTACACCAAGAAGACCTCTTGTACATTGATATCTTTGAGGATTACAACACTTCCTATAAGCCTTGGAATATGTGAACGTGGACAAGGTCTAGTATAGGAGAAACTTCAGAGAACTTCACTAGAGAATATGATTGTGGAAGAACTGAAGTGGGAACAGTTTTCAGGATTGGCAGAATTTTTGATTAGAAAACTGAAGATTAGGATTGGTATTTGCCTTAGATTAACAACCCTATTTATAGATACACTCTAGGGTTAGTTAGGGTGTTATTAGGTGCCTTTTGAATGTTCAAACGTTGAAGAACGTTGCAAAAATACCAGAATACAGAAACTGTCCAACAGTTAGAAACTGCCTTTAGTCGACTTGCCTTTGAGTTAGTCGACTAGTCTAGGCAAATTTCCAAAGGTTAGTCGACTAGTATTGACTATAGTAGACTAGGTCAAGATAAGCTCAAGTGACAGGTTTCTGGATAACTGAAACCAAGTCGACTACAACTACTTTATAAGTCGACTCGGCCAGGTATTAGTCGACTAGGGGAATAGGGTTAGTCGACTACAAGGTCTATTAGTCGACTACACATACTGTCAAGTCGACTAATTGACAAACAGAGAGTTGGGTATAAATTGAGACACATGATTAGTCGACTAGGATTTGGTCAAGTCGACTACTCTATGGGTTAGTCGACTATAAAGGGTATAAGTCGATATAAGTTTAAGATAGTGTGTGTGCATCAAGGCTTTTGACATGCTCATTCATAATTACAAAACACATCATATCAACTCTCTTTGGGAAGTCTTGATCATGTAGAACTCTTGATATAGTCGTGTGATAGAGCTCCAATGAAATGCTTCACAAATGTCTTCATCAAAATAAGTTCCAACTTCTCCCCCTTTTTGATGATGACACGTTGTGTGCACAAATGCTCCCCTTCAGAAAATAAGTTATATTTCCTCCCCCCTGTAGAAAATGGGTTATAACAGATATAGAAATACTTTGTTCTCCCCCTGAAACAAATATATCATAAAATATATATATATATGAAGTATTGTTCTTGACTCTTATATGGTACCTGAAGATAAATGTTAGATGGTACCAATCATAAAAGAACACATTAACCTTTAGGAGTCCAAATCCATTTTGAATTTGGTTTCCACCTGTTAGTATACATAATTGCATGAATTACATATATCATGAATGTATGATGCAATATAAGTATTTTATCAAAAATGCTTACATTCTTAGGAATCCATATAAAACTTATCTTCATTATTTTGAAACAATATTAGATTCTTTTCACAAAATAATCATATGGATTACTAACATATGAAGATTTTCAATTATCCAATACCATAATTATTATGTGACAACTTTTGAAAAGTTAACAAGTTATTCAATTTTTCTTTCCTGATTGAACTTAGTCACATTTTTCAAAATATCTTCATATTTCCTTTTGAAAACTAACATGTCTTTATCCAATATAGAAATCCTTTCATTCAAAGACATAGTTTCCTTTTAAGAAATATTTTCTTTTATAAACTTCTCATTATCATTTTTCAAAGATGATATTACTTTTCAAACTCATATTTTTGAGAGTTATAGAAGAAGAAACTTGTAAAGCATAACAGAATTTTTATTTAAAAGTTTTTCATTTCTTTTGACAAAACTTTATTTTTCAGTTTTTCATTTTTTAGATCATTAAATAATTCATGAAATGCATCAGAAAGTTCAGTAAACGATACCTCATCATCTTCTAGGGCCATGTAACAAAGGTTGACACGTTCAGTGGTTTTCTTCTTCGTCAGAGGACGAGGAATCACTGTTTTCCCATGAGGCTTCATAGTCTTTCACCTTTCTGAACTTTTTGCTCTTGTATTTGCTTTTATTCTTGAGCAAAGGCAATCCTTCTTCAAATGACCTGTTTGTTACAATTAAAGCATTTAAATTTACCTTTGCTAAGAAATCTCCTGAATTTCTTTGAAAGCATTGCCATCTCCTCTCATTGTCATCGAATCGTCCTGTCGGAGGATGCATGGAAGGCAATTTCTTTCTTCTTGAGTGGTGTTGTCGTCCTCCTTCTTCTTTCTTCTAGTTGCACTTCATATGCCATTAGATTACCAATTAGGTTTTCTAACGACAAAGTTGAGGGATCATTCGCTTCTTCAATAGCGGTTGTCTTCTTCTCCCATTCTGGTGTGAGTGCACGAAGGATCTTGCGAATTTTTTCGACTTGTGTGTATTCCTTTCCAAGGGATGCTAAGGAATTGGTAATGTCGGTGAATCTTGTAACCATTTCTGATATGGTTTCATTTCCTCCATTTTGAATAATTCAAACCTATGGACAAGAACAGATATCTTAGATTCTTTAACTTTATTTATGCCTTCGTGTGTACCTGAAGAGTATGCCATATTCGATTTGCAGAAGTGGCTGTTGACACACGGTTGAACTCTTCTTTGGTTAAGGCACAGAACAAGGCATTCATCGCTTTGGCGTCAAGGTTCGCATTCTTCTTTTGATCATTACTCCAAGCGTTGTAGTTGGTTGTTGGCTTGGTGTACGATGCTTCTACGATGTTCCAAAGTTCGTAGTTGAGCGATTGCAAGTAGATCTTCATTCTACACTTCCAATAGTTGTAGTTGGATCCGTCAATAGTGGTGGACGTTGTGTAGAATGTCCTTCTTTGAATTGTGACGAAGGGAACTCCGTTGCCATCTACTTATTGTTGTTGACTAGGTATGCAGGGCTTGTATGCCGGTTCAGGGTTCAGATACCAAATATGAGACTTGCTCTAATACCAATTGTTGGTCCGATATGATGCCAATTATTGGACTTGCTCTGTTGGCACTTATGGATCTAAAATACGAAGTCAACACAAATACTAAACAAAGAAGAATTAAAGTTAAACAAATAAATAAACTGCAATAAAGGAAATCAAATCTCAGAAAAGTTTAGACAAACGCAAACAGAGAGATTTATCCTGGTTCGGTCCTCGTGACCTACATCCAGCCCCAAGCCACACGCTTGAGATTTTCCTTTATCCTTTATTTTGTACACCCAAAATCACAACCATGCACACACTTGACAAATCCCCTTTGCCAAATGTGTACACCTTCTCTACAATCAAGAGAATAATCACCACCTTGTACAACTCGCTTCTACACCAAGAAGACCTTTTGTACATGATATCTTTGAGGATTACAACACTTCTTTAAGCCTTGGTACAATATGTGAACGTGGACAAGGTCTAGTATAGGAGAACTCAGAGAACTTCACTAGAGAATATGATTTTGGTGAAGAACTGAAGTGGGAACAGTTTTCAGGAATTGGCAAAATTTTGATTAGAAAACTGAAGATTAGATTGGTATTTTGCCTTAGATTAACAACCCTATTTATAGATACACTCTAGGGTTAGTTAGGGTAGTTATTAGGTGCTTTTTGAAGGTTCAAACGTTGAAGAACGTTGCAAAAAAATCAGAATACAGAAACTGTCCAACAGTCAGAAACTGCCTATACTCGACTTGCCTTTTGAGTTAGTCGACTAGTCTAGGCAAATTTTCAAAGGTTAGTCGACTAGTATTGACTATAAGTCGACTAGGTCAAGATAAGCTCAAGTGACAGGTTCTGGATAACTGAACCAAGTCGACTACAACTACTTTATAAGTCGACTAGGCCAGGTATTAGTCGACTAGGGTAATAGGGTAGTCGACTATAAGGTCTATAGTCGACTACACATACTGTCAAGTCGACTAATTGACAAATAGAGAGTTGGGTATAAATTGAGACACAGGATTAGTCGATTAGGATTTGGTCAAGTCGACTACTCTATGGGTAGTCGACTATAAAGGGATATAAGTCGACTATAAGTCTAAGATATGTGTGTGTGCATCAAGGCTTGTGACATGCTATTTCATAATTAAAAACACATCATATCAACTCTCTTTGGGAAGTCTTGATCATGTAGAACTCTTGATATAGTCGTGTGATAGAGCTCAAATGAAATGCTTCACAAATGTCTTCTTCAAAACAAGTTCCAACACTCCTTACTGGTAGACTGTCCATAGGAGGTATAATGCAGACTTTGACCACGAGCTAATCAGCCAGGTTAGGGAAAGATTGGTGGGAGGTATCCGCGCAAAGCGACGGGCCTAATTAAGCCAAACCACCAGCCTTCGGGGTTCACCCCTCAATCCCTTTCGTTAGACACTGATTTGGTAAGAGTCAAATTCTAACACCTTCCCCCTTAGGATAATCTCCTAATTGAGTCGAGATGTCCTTATGGCCAACATCTACTCATTTTAGTTAGGTTGGGTAGTGAGGAGGAGATTGTTTGTGGGCTAAGGGAGGGTAATGACTTCCCCACCTTATCTTGTTTATAGGACAAGCCCTTAAATCAATTAGTGCAGGTACAAGTATAAAAAAAAGTAACATTCAAGCAATATTTCATACAAGAATGAACCTTATACTAAATGCTATGCACACATACCTTGCTCCAGCACTCTTCAACAGTAAATAGAAATGTACTGAAATAGACACGTGCCTAAATGCAAAGTCTAAATCATTTTTTAGCATTTACAATCAATTTTTACTGTTGTTTAGAAAATATATACAGTGAGTCAAACAAGAAAATAAATGCTAATGATATTAAACTACGCAATTCAGCCAACCTGCAGAAAATACAGGTTAGTAGTTTACTCAGTTTGCCAAAAGACTGTAGCAAATCTGAGGGCTTCTTGGCTCTGCTTTCTTGAGCAGAGTCCAAGGCCACTAATGTGTCCACTGCAGCAAGAATTCCTTGTTGTAAATATGTACAAAAAATAAAGAAGAAAGTTAACCAAAAATGTAAACTTTAAAGAGAATTACTTACCG
>JAVJIF010029266.1:0-17087 GCA_038442645.1 Agave tequilana | reverse complement strand
CTTATCATCATCGGCCGATCAAGCAGTCGACGACTGAGACTCACAAAACTCTTTGTTGGATTCAGTCGCTGCCGGTCGATTGCGATCCCCATGATCAGAAATTTGACTGTTGGCAGTCGACCGGGCCGGCTGTTAGTTGCCTTATTAAGCTCAAACAGCTATTTTCTTATTCTGTCTTTTCTGCTTTAATTCTCAACGGCTATTAAGCTTGAAAATACTATTTTGACCCTATATAAATAGGAGAACTGTAGAAAAATACTAAGAACCTTTGCTAAATTATTCTCTAAGATTTTCAATTATTTTAGTGAGAATTTTCAAAAGAATTTCAATTTGAGCACAAATTCCACATCCAAGCAGTTTCAAGCTTTGTTTCTTCACTCACATTCAATCTCTAAGCTTCAACTTCTTATCTTAGTTATAGGATTGTCTTGTGAGCTATTTGGTGATCTAGGAGAGATCACTTCATTTCTTATATTCAAGTGTTGTAGTGGTTGCGGCCTAAGACGAGCTTACGAGTTCGTGATTGTAGGTGTTGCGTTACCGTGTGAGAGGACTTGCTGGTCCGATCGTTCTTATGGGAACGTACACCGTTGGTGATCTCGCGGAATCAAATCATAGTGGAAATCCTTCATTGCGGTGAAGGTAGGGACGTTGAGCAGTGGCTTGAACCTCGAAACATATACCTGCGTTTGCGATTGATTTCTCTCTACTCACTCACTCATTTTATATTTTTATAGCTGCATCTTGTGTTTATTATTGTGTGAACCGTTTCTTGCTCTTTGTTTTGCTTGCTTGTTTTTGTTGTTTTAATTTCACATTATTTGGCATAGATTTTTAGCCATCACCTATGCACTCCTCTCTAGGTAATTTCACCAGTGAAGGCGGGAACCTCATAGAAGACCCGTGTTATGATGATCGGGAGAGGCTTGGTCCTGAAGCTTCTCCCCCAGTGTTGGATGCGCTCCTAGGACGAGACTCTGGGTCCTCTCCTCAGGGTTAGATACGAATTCGAGGCGAGGCCCGAGATCTCTCTCCTCAGGCTGAGTGTGATGTCGGGTAAGGCCCGAGGTCTTTCTCCTCGGGGTTGAATGTGATACTTGATGTGGGGAGCTTGGTCTCGATTTGTGATACTCTTGGTGCGGCGAGACACATGGCTCGATCTTGAGGACTTCCCAGAATTGACCACTACAACGAGTATTCGGGTCTGGGTTTAGAACTGTGATTCCCATACCCATATTATCGAGCCGGCTCCGCGTCGGGTCCGGTCCAGACCCCGACCCGTTGACATGCCTATGGAGCCCGGGATGGCCGAATGTGGCGGAGCTTTTGGAATGAACCCCGAGATTTGTGGATGTCTCGGGGGAATCCCTCAGTAGTTTTGATATGTGTCATCATCCCAATGCGGGCGGGTCAAATTTTGACCATTACAGTTATCATCGTCAGGTCGAGGCCGACAGGGATGGATGCCGCTATGCGTCGCTCAACAAGGGTGTTGAAGAGATTGACTAATTAGTCATCTACATTCATGCCTAACAACTACCTTTGGTGACAAATCGGGGCCTGTTTTTGCCCAGGAAGTGGTTAACTTTTGTCCTTGTCCGGGCCAGACCATCTGGCATGGAGTCTCGAGGAACAACATGGGAATTGGCATGCTCTTGACTCCTAGGGTTGCCAATTGTCCCATGGCTCCGTTGGAGGTATGGACTACATGGTCCCTTCCACAAACGACACCAATGTTTCTGCAAAGAGGAAGCTATTTTAGCGGATAAGGTTAACAACAATTGACTGCTGAACTTGTCTAGAAAGATCTGCATGCATGCGAGAATACTTCATTATGAAGGTACGCTCGTGGGCTGGACCAAAATCCCTCCAGTGCCCAAGTTAGACCTGCAGTTGACAACAATAATTATCATCAAGTAAGATTTGCAGAACATACCTTTTGAAGAGAGTCTCCAAGCTATTTATGTAGGAGATTATGACTCTAAGGGGTAATTATTTTACTCCTCAATTAGGATTAATCCAGCATGAGTTTCCTAATTTGAATAGAAGATTACGCTTTTAATTTTTTTTTAATTTTTTCTTAGATAATTAGACATGCTACATCACACATCCCGTCGAGCTAAATTACGTAATTCCTGAGGAATAGGCTTGTTAATCTCCCTTGATTTATTTCTGGTTTTTTGGGGATAATTGGGCCTGTACTGCGGCCCAAAGGCCGATTGTTTGGCAAAAAGCCTAATAATTATAATAAATTTCCTTGAGTCTTTTTGGGGCCTGTGGCTGTAGTTCAGCCCACAGGCAAGTTATTGGGCTAAAAGCCTAACAATCATAATAAAGTAATAAAGGGAGTATCAAATGGGCCCGCCAATCACACACCCCTCACCCCCCCAATAAACAAATCCTCTCTGCACCTATTTTTGATTTTTTTTTTTTTAACCATCTGTCTATGCACACAAGTTTTACTATGGGCGTGTTGGTTTTTCATAAGTCACCCGTAAGTGATAAATATAATTATAGTAAAATTATTTATGGTGTTTGTTTATGGCTGTAAGCCGTAAAATGTACTTGTAATTCACTTGCAGTCTAAATTAATTTTTTGAGTGATGAAATCCCACTTACAGCTCAAATAATTAATTTATGGTCATATAAATTTGTATTACAGATAATTAATTGTAATTAGATTAACTTTTTTGTTATTAGATTAATTTTTTTAATTATGAGAATTTTTTTAATTATTGATTAAATTTAATTATTAGATTAGAGTTTTTTATTAATTATTCTAATAATTTTTATTATTATAATCTATAATATTTAATATAAAATAAAAAATTATTATTAAATTATTTTTTTAATTTTAGAATCTAATATTTTTATTTATTGAATTTAATAATTTTAATATTAGATTTCAATATTAAATATTTTTAATAATTAATATTTTAGTCTTTTTAATATTTTAGCTTTGTGGTCAATTTTTTCACTTACGATTTACGATTTACGCATTACCATCAAATACCGTAAAAAATAAGATACTTTCTCACTTATAATTTCACATTATCAATCAAACACGGTAAAACTTATTTGCATGAAACTCACGTACACTGGTAAAATAATTTATCACTTACGATTTACGACCACTTACATCAGCTAACATGTCTTATGTTAAACTGTGCATAGTTTTACTAATAAAAAAACAGTTAGTTATATGTTTATCAAAAATGGTTGGAAAAGAGATTTTTTTCTCGTGACTCATATAGAAACTTTATCTCTCCGTCCACCCTCATTCGTGCGAGAGAGAAACCCCTTCTTTCTTCTTTCTGTTACAACTCTCTCTCTCTTTCATCTTTCCTCTTCTTCTTCTTTGTCTTCCTCTTTCTTTCTGACCAATGAGACAATTTCCCACTGACACCAAAGGCGAGTAATAAATGATTATACTAATGCCACAGCGTAATATAGGGGTGGCAGACGGGTCGCAACCTGCCAGACCCGACCCGACCCGAAGTTAGCGGGTGAGGATTTGGGCTAATCGGGTTTGGGTCGTAATCGGGTCGACCTGTCTGACCTGATTATTAAATGGGTCAGGTCGACCCGAACCCGCCAGACCCGCTAGACCCGATCTCTTCTTTCATCTTTCCTCTTCTTCTTCTTTGTCTTCCTCTTTCTTTCTGACCGATGGGACAATTTCCCACTGACACCAAGGCGAGTAATAAATGACTATACCAATGCCACAGCGTAATGTAGGGTGGCAGACGGGTCGCGACCCGCCAGACCCGACCCGACCCGACCGAAGTTAGCGGGTCTGGGTTTGGGCTAATCGGGTTTGGGTCATAATCGGGTCGACCCGTCTGACCCGATTATTAAATGGGTCGGGTCGACCCGAACCCGCTAGACCCGATTGACCCGCTAGACCCGATTATTCTCTGTCTTCCTCGGCGGCCTCCTCCCCTTAATCTCCCCTTCTGCTGCCCCCCGCCTCCTCCCCTTCGCCTAAATCAAATTGTTAAAAAATATGCATAAGACCAGTTTTGAACCCGTGACCTCTAGTGTGTGGAGTTTAGTGTGATGACTAACTATACCACCCAATAATTTGGTAATAAAGTGTAAAGAAATTGTATTTAAAACAAATGGGTCGGGTCGACCCGACTAAGAATGGGTCGGGTCTGGTTCTAAATTTTTGACCCGTATAATATTCGGGTCGGGTCAACCCGACCCGATTGTTATATGGGTCGAGCAGTAATCGGGTGGGGTCGACCCGACCCGACCCAATTGCCACCCCTAGCGTAATGCACACGCGAGTACAAAAATTATATTTGAAACAAAAGTCAAGAGGTTTTATGTTCAAATCCGTATTAGAGAGGGTGCTATCTGCAAAAATAAAAAAGAAAACATGGTTAAAAAAATAAACAAATTCTAAACCAACCGATCCACCAACCGAGAGATCTGTAACCCTCAAGCAAACCCCCCCGAAAGCGAAGCTTAAACTGCAAGGCGGAGAAACAAGAGCTCCGTCGGCACTACCAAACCCACTCCCAAATTCCCAATTTCAATTCAATCCAATTCAATTCCTCAATCTGCTTGCTGTTCTGAGGGGGAGAGAGATCTAAGAAACCAAGATGCTGGTCCAAGATCGCCCCGCCCCTAAACCTTCTTCAAACCACCACCGCCACCACCACCGCCACCACCGTGGCAGCAGCAATGGCGACGACGTTGAGAGCCCAACCACCAACAAGAAGAGCAGCGGCAGCAAGATCCTGGATCTCTCCTCCTGGACATCCGAGAACTCGTACAAAATCGTCATCATCTCACTCCTCCTCGTCACCACCATCGCCGCCCTCTTCTTCCTCCCCGGCATCGGCGACACCGCCGCCCTCCTCTGCTTTGAGCGCTCCCACTCCACCTCTTCCCCTCCAACCTCTTCCCGTACCCCCACATCAACTGGAACTCCGTCCCCTTCTCCCTCCCCCGTCCGCCTCCTCCCCTTTCTCCTCCTTCCGCTCCGACCGCTGGATCGTCGTCTCCGTCTCACACTACCCCACTCCCCCGCTCCACCGCCTCGCCCGCGTCAAAGGCTGGCAGCTCCTCGCCGTCGGCAACTCCCACACCCCACTCGACTGGTCTCTAAAAGGTGCCGTTTTTCTCTCCCTCGACCTCCAGGCCCAGCTCGGCTTCCGAGTCACCGGCCACCTGCCATACAACTCCTACGTCCGCAAGTCGGTCGGTTACCTGTTCGCAATTCAGCACGGTGCCCGCAAGATCTTTGATGCCGATGACCGTGCTGATGTGCTCGGCGATGGCGATCTCGGCCGGCATTTCGATCTTGAGCTTATCGGGAGGTGACCAACCATCCTGTTCTGCTGCAGTACAGCCACCATGACCCGAACCGGACAGTGGTCAATCCTTATGTGCACTTCGGGCAGCGGTCGGTCTGGCCGAGGGGGCTCCCTCTTGAGAATGTGGGCGAGGTTGGGCACGAGGAGTTCTACACAGAGGTGTTCAGTGGCAGGCAGTTCATTCAGCAGGGCCTGTCCAATGGCCTCCCTGATGTCGATTCGGTCTTCTACTTTACCAGAAAGTCGTCGGGGCTTGAGACTTTCGATATCAGGTTTGACGATGATGCTCCCAAGGTGGCGCTGCCTCAGGGGACCATGGTTCCTGTGAATTCTTTTAACACTTTGTTCCACTCGCAGGCATTTTGGGGGCTGATGCTGCCGGTTTCTGTGAGCTCCATGGCCTCGGATGTGTTGAGAGGGTACTGGGCACAGAGGATCTTGTGGGAGATTGGTGGGTTTGTGGCTGTTTACCCCCGACGATTCACCGTGTGGATAATGCGCAGTTGTACCCTTTTGCGGAGGAGAAGGATCTCCATGTCAATGTAGGCAGGCTGATTAAGTTCTTGGTGTCGTGGAGGTCGAATAAGCCAACACTGTTTGAGAGAATCTTGCATCTTAGCTATGCGATGGCTGAGGAGGGGTTTTGGACAGAGTTGGATGTGAAGTTCACGGCTGCTTGGTTGCAGGATTTGCTGTCAGTTGGGTATCAGCAGCCGAGGCTGATGTCATTGGAGCTGGACCGGCCAAGGGCAACCATTGGGCATGGCGATAGGAGGGAGTTTGTGCCAAAAAGTTGCCGTCAGTGCATCTTGGGGTGGAGGAGGTTGGAACAGTGAACTACGAGATTGGGAACCTCATAAGATGGAGGAAGAACTTTGGGAATGTGGTGCTGGTGATGTACTGCACTGGGCCTGTGGAGCGTACGGCTCTTGAATGGAGGTTGCTCTATGGAAGGATATTCAAGACTGTCATAATCCTTTCAGAGCAGAAGAATTCAGAACTGGTTGTGGAGTATGGTCAGTTGACGCATGCATACAAGTAAGTGGATCTTAAATCTGATTTCTTTTATCGAGTAATTTTCATTTTGTTAGTTTTTTTTTTCAATTTTGGCAAGTTTTATATTGGTCTGCGTAGATAACTTATCACTCTTAGTTCGGAGTCTGTTTTCAGCACATGGGTATATAATTCTTGTTCTCATTCAGTAACATCTTCTTTTCATCGGCTTCAGTTAATGATTCAGAAATGCGTCTTTGGAGGCATTTCACCACTATGACTTCAAGAAAGCTTGGCATGTTAATGTGTTAGACGATTATGGGAACTGGAATTAGATAGCATTGATTGAGATATACATAGTTGATGACGAACTTCACAAGATGACTTAACCCATGTTGGAATATGGTTGATCTATAGGCTTTACTCACACAGTTAAACTACTACTATTGAGCACCCCTTTTTGGGTCTGATGTACACTAGGCCTTTCAGCTTCGCCAACATTTTTCTCTCATGCGGCTGCCGTAACTGTTGATATGGGTTCCTCATCATGGAGGAAAAGAATGTTTAATAAACAATAGGTGCCATCTATACATGATCTTAGAGGTAAAACTAATATATGTATTTTTGCGAAAGAGTCATTTAATGCAGATGCTTGCTGCTTGTAGTTTCATGTCTTATTCTGGTTAATCAGAAAAGCCATAAAAATGAAGTCCTTCTGACATATGTACTTTATTGAAAATATGTCGTCACTCATAGAAACAAAAGAAAAAAAAAGGGCGAAAGGGAGCTGGATGTGGTCAGTGCTTTAAAACAACAGGACTATAAAAATGTTGGTTCAGGTACTGTGCTTAGTGTTAGTGTTTGGTGTGATAGGTAATATGGCTTCACGCTGGGAAAAAACGATGCTTGAGAAGCTAATCAGGGATACAGATAGGATTTATTTGTACTTGCTGAAATTCCAGTCAGAGAGGACTGATGGAGATGCAGGTTTGGCGTTCATACATTGTGCAGTTTGAAATATATTACTAAAAACTAGGGCATGTTCCATAGTAGCATATAGTCATTTGTACTAAGTAAACTGTTGCCAGAGGTGTCTTGGAAAGTAACAGATAGAGATGACAGATACAAACCTGTGTTGTCTTTTACCCTGATCGCACATGCTAACAAATTGGTTCTGCATACCTTTTGGAAACTTTTTCCTGCATACTAATTTATCCTTCATAGATATGGTAGGCTTTCTATAAACTCTTTTCCGTTTTTTCCTTTTAGTTTTCTTATAATGATAAGAATTTTGACAACTTCAAATAGAAAGTTAATTCATGGAGAGAAATCTCAATTCCTTGCATTGACAGCGTTCACCCCTCCAACAACATGATCCCATTTTGTCGATCAGGTTTATGGATAAATTGTCTCGGTAGTTTTGCCTGGTTCAGCTGTAACAGGGGTGTGTCTTTTTTTTTTTTTTTTTTTGGGGGGGGGGGGGGGGGTGGTGGTGGTGGTTGCTAGGTGCTCAAGACTGCGGCCTTTGTTCGAAAAGGAAAAAAAGGTGTTTTTATGTAGAGGTTACCCATATATGTTCTTTGTGCAACTATCTTAGCATCAGCCAAAGTGAAAAGATTTGTTCAATGCTAATTTGGAATTATGGAAGTTCTGGGAAATAACTGCAGTACACAAAATGGAATTTGAGTGGCAATATAAGTGATTTCCATGATGTACTATAGAACAGTTATTCAATTCATGCAGCTTGTTATATAGCATTGGGAGACGGATTTAGATGTATTTGAGTCATTTGTCAAGATTTCAATTCAAGCGGGTGGACTTCTGTTTCCAGAGTTGTTCATGATCTATACATCTTGGTGAACCTTAAAGAACTGTTAGCCGGTAAAGATGTGGCTTGCAAGGTTCATGAGTTGCATTGCTATACTTCAAAGAGGGTCTAGAAATCTGTATTCATGAATGTCTGGAGTCATTCAGTTAGCAATGTGGTATGGGACGGAGGGGATTTGTGGTGGGATTTAGTGGAATTGAGGAAGAAAAGTGGAATTAAGGATTGGATATGATCACGGATCGCAAACTGGATCTTGGCTTCATCGCCTGGTTCGATTAATCCATGAGATTAAATCAAACAACACAAGTTTCCACATTGAAACCAAATTTTAATTCAAATCATCATCATTATTTAGAAATCTAATACATGGCTATATAAAGCCTACATTACGTGCACTATACGTGCAATTATTGATAAACTCAAATCTACATGTATCAAATTTAAATAACTCCTAAATCTCCTATCCAAATTTAATAAAAATATAATCTTAAATCTACTAAATCTTAAACTGCTTGATTCCCTTATCTTTCTCCCCGGCTTGAAAACATTTATCTCCGATTAATGTAGTTGTAGGTACAACGTAAGCACAATCGGGTCGAATCACATCACACTTCCTCAATCAAGCCAAGGTGGCGGTTAGGGAATTAGCACTGATACATCACGGCTGAAGCAAGGTGGTGGAGGTGCAACTGGTTGCTGTGACAACCCGACCGAAGTTGATGGTAGCTCGAACCATATACATGCAACATAACAATGCAATTCAGTTCCACTGAAAACTAACTTACACACCAAGATACCAATCTCCTGTGAAACTCTCCTGTAAAAAAATCTGCAATGGATCATACACATCAGGCGACCTCAAGGATACAACTATCAAAGATGACACTAGCTCTATGGTAGGCTCTGTTAGATGATCTACAAGAGTCTCAATAAGAGGCTCTTCCACTTGTGGCTCTAGTTTTGTCTCATCAACTTCTGAATCTAGCTCATCAATAATGTCTAGCTCGACGATGACTGGAGGTTCTAAGTCTGGTTCATCAACAGCTTCTGGCTCTGACTTGTCAACAAGAATGTTTAAAATAACGGTAACGTGACGATAACGTTTTTCTTTTGTTAGATTAATATAGGTTATAACGCAACGCATAACGTAGGTTACACGATTTAATATTTATTTAATAAAAATAAATATATGTACTATATTTAAGAATCTTTATAAATGGAAAAATAATTTTAAAAAAATAAAAAAAATATCAAAATAATATATAACACATTTAGCAAGTCTCACAACAATTTTTAGTAAGTATCACAATAATTTTTCATATTCACAAGTTATAATAAGTTTGTAGACATAACAAATTTCATAATAAGTGCGCAAACATAACAAACTGTAACAAGCATGATAATTGAATTATAACAAGTATGACAATAAGCATGATAAGTTTTAGCAATTATCTTTTGATAATATTATCTCAGCCAATATTTTTAGTAATTATCTCTCTAACGTCTCCCTTAGATATTTCACTCTCTCTGCTCTCTCCCTCTCCGATCTTTCTGCTCTCTCCCTCCCCCGATCTCTCTCTGCTCTCTCTAGATCTGTCTCTGCTCTCTCTCCCGGGAGAGAGCAGAGAGAGATCAGGAGGGGTAGAGAGGTCAGAGGGAGAGAGTAGAGAGAAGAAAGAGCTTACATGTGCTTGGAGACGATGCCGGCGAGAACCACAACGGAGAACCTCCGCTTGGAGAAGACGCTGACGAGAACCACCACGACGGAGAACCACCAGATGTAGGTTTTATTCTTCTTTCTTCTTCTCAACGTCGACGACTAAGTTGCAGAGACGGCGGTGAGATTGCAGAGAAGATTTTTTGGGGGATTTTTTTTGCCCTAGATCGAGCGAATTTGGTTTTTTTTAATAAAAAGTCGACTTGCATCATAACGTAAGTTATGGTGCATTACGTTAACGTAACGTAACGAACGTTATATGCAAAATAACCATAGTTATGAAACATTGTGTTTTTTAGCCTGTTACGTAACGATTGGTCGCCATTAGGTTATATAACGAGTTATATAACAGGTTTTTTAGAACACTGGTCAACAATTTCTGGCTCTAGCTCATTTAATTGCTTCTGGCTCTTTGTAAACTGCCTCAAATGAATAAAGATGTGGAGCATACAAAGTATGAAGAAGACATTTTAAGACAAATCAACATCGATAATCGATATGATTGCTTTTCCCTAACAATAAGCCTTTTCAACCAGCTTCATTTGACATAGTGACACTTATGTTCAGAAGTTAGAACAAAATAACTGAAGAAAACTTCAACATTGCTTTCCCATTTTTCATATTCATAATGATCATCAGAACCCCGAAAACATGGGAGGGTCGCTTATATATTCTGTTCAACTTCCTTTTGATCATCCTCAGTAGGTATATATTTACCACAAAAATAAAACCTCATGAATAAAATTCAGTGCATAAGGATTAGATGCTACCGAAGAATCTCAGCTGCTTAAACTGGACTCAGATCAGGCTGGAAACGGGGTCTGAAACATTGATCTTCTACTGCAAGAACAATACCGACACCAAACAGAGGTTTGTAGAAGTCAGATATGTTGTCTAATTACCTCAAACTTTTCCCAATATCTCCAGGACTCAGTAACACATCCAAAGCTTTAAATAGAAAGCGAATCGGACTCCGAACGGGCGAGAAATGGCCTCTGGACTGCTGTGCGCTGCTGCTAGACTGAGTTGGCTCAGTCGAATTTTTCGGCTCACGATGAACAGTGTTATTTGAACAGTAAAGTTATTGTTCACGGAACAATAAATTTTTTTTGAGGGGGAGGCGAAGGTGGGGAAAGGTGAACAGTAACCAGCGAGTTACAGTAACAATAAATTTTTTACTCTTTTTTCACCCTTTTTTCTTCAAGAAATTTGGTCTGATAACAAACTGATGTAGGGATGGAGGGGATTTTAGGGCTTGTGGTGCGATTTGGTGGAATTGGGGATTAATAGTGGAATTAGGGATTGGATATGTTCACGGATCACAACTCGAATCTTGGCTTCACCGCCTGGTTCAATTAATCCATGAGATTAAATCAAATAACACAAGTTTTCACAATTGAACCAAATTTTAATTCAAATCATCATTGTTTAGAAATTCAATACATGGCTATATATAGCCTACATTACACGCATTATATGTGCAATTATTGATAAACTCAAATTTACCCAAATCAAATTTAAATAACTCCTAAATCTCAATAAAATCTATCCAATCTAATTAAAATAAATCTGAAATTTATTAAATTTAAACCGTTTGATTTCCCATCAAAATGAGTACATTTGCGAAAGCCTAGGAGTCAGCACATTGCTTGATACTAAAAAGTCTCTGGCAATTTCTCATGATAGAAATATGCTAATCTTATTCTTAGAAAAAGAAAGAAAACAAAAAGAAAATGAAGGGGAAATATTCAAATCTCATTGTAGAATTCAGATAGTCATTCTGAAGTCTTTGCCAACAGTTCCATTCATTCATTTGATTCACTCTTAGCATAGTATTGATAATCATTGCAACAACACCTATAGTCCGACCTGATTATTTATCATTTAATCTATTTGGATCAGAATTTGCGGATGAAAATCTATCTTTGTTTGATTGAATTTGGATATCACAATTAAGCATGTTTCAAGAGGCATTTACACTTAGGCTAGAATCCCACCAAATCTTGCGATTTATTTTATGGCCGGATCCAATGCCTTTATATCCGTACTTAGCTTTCATGATAAGGATTGCCTGGATGGTGGAGATTTTGGACTTTGTGTGCTGTTTAGTCATGACTTCATGTAGCCTAAATTTAAGTTCATTTCTGCCAATTATCTTTTTGAGTACGGTTAATATGGATTAAGAATACATGAGTTAGTGGCTAGTATGTAGCAGTGTGGTGGTGGTGGAAGGATAGGGTAGTCTTTTTCTTCTTCATTTAGAAAAGTCTTCTATGGCTGCTGGTGGTCTCCATTGTAAACATTTGATACGTTTGATTTTACCAGTAAAGAACTTGATTTATCTATAAGTTGAAGCCTCATTTGGGAGTTAATATAGTGCGCAAATTCATAGTATTTATTGTTATAGTTATGGAGTGAATTTGGGAAAGATATAATGTTTAGATATCCAACTAGAGGACCAACTTTCTGTCTTCTCCATTATAGGTATACTGGGGAATTTATTGTCGAAAGCGCCATAATTTTTTATATGTAGTTCATGTTGGTGAACTTGCTAGTTGACCTTTCCTTTGGTACTAGTCTCTGGGGAACTTATGTACGTTCCTCAAATCTTGAGAATTATCTAATGAGAAGATGAATCCTTCTTAGTTGCTAACCAGCAACAAAAATTTAATACTTTTCATAATGTTTTATGCAAATATTTCACCAGCAATATTTCTTTGGTTTTGTTAAACACTACTGAATTTCTTTTCAAGTTATCTGGCTCCTTTAGGAATGATTTGAAAGCAAATCTTTTCCATTAAAATTCAATGATAAGAAAGCCTAATCAGAGATGTACTCTATTCAAGTTGATCTACATCATTCAGTGCCTAGAAATAAAAAATCGGGTGATTTTAAAATTTTCCCCTTTAAATCAAGTAAGCATAAAATGGGGCCGAAAGTAGCTTAATGTTTAGTTTAACAGGCTAGAATGTTTGGAACCTTATAAAAACTGGTGTGTAAATGTTTTCAAGTGCTTAGAATCTTTAGGTCATAATCAAGGTTTTCATTAAAAATTTGTACACCCTAAATGGTATATTTAAGAAACATGCTATTTTTAGCCGTTCATTTTATGCTACTTCATACATACATGGGGGAAGAAACTCAAAGGTCCACATTATTTTTTGATTTTTCTGGCAGTTTGAAGTAATGTAAATAAATTTTAACAGAATGGATTTTCCATTTGAGTAGCTGATTTTGAAATTGAATGGAAAATATTAGCTTCCAAATTTTTCTAGAGGTAGCCTAGTGACTCTTTTCTTTCCTTTGTTGGTGTTCCTAAATTTTATTTCTCATGGACTAGTTGGATTATTTTATCTACTTGATAATATAACAATTTCCTCCTTTTTTATTTTTATATTTCTCATTTTGTGGAGCATAAGAAGATGTTTGTTAAAATAATGTTCCACATTGAAATTCTTTCAAGACATTGTGGACACTGGAAGTAGATTTGATGGGCGGGCTGAAGGACTTTTATGGTGTTTTGATATAGTGTAGTGCTTTTGAAGCCGTCATCATTCTAGTTCTTTATGCAGAAGAACTCCCACACTTGATGCATGCAATATTGCTTATGTGATATAGTGATGTTCGAACTGAATTTTGGTTGTTTTAGATAAATATTAAGAAATCTTCATGAAGAGAGGTGGGCATCAGAATTTCATGAAAATAGATGGAAATTTGTGAAGGTAGTTGTATCAAAAAGTTGAAAGTGCAAGTGGGTCCTGGGGTTTGGTGAGGTTTGGCATGATTATTGTAACCTACAGGTGTTTTAGGTTGTTCATCTGGAAGTTGACCCTCCTAGTCTCTGTGATAGGTAAATAATTAGTGGATGTAAATGATGTAAGTTACTTTATGCATATGCTTTATGTGCGTGTTTTTTGGTCCTGCAAATGCATAATCAGACTATATTCTTTTACGCAGGAAAAACCCTGATGTTTTCTCACTTTTTAAACGTTGGCATAGCCAAAAAAAGTTCAGAAAACATGTGCGGAAGTTTCTAAGTACTGTAAAAATAAACCATTATTCGATGTTAGTAAATGAGTGTAGGAACTAGTTTGGATAATGAGTGAGGTAACAACCAACTTCTTAAACAATTAACCATAAACATCTATCTTAAATTCTTAACAAGCATCAACATAATGAACTAATAACAATAAAGGACTTCACACTAGACAATTAATAACTAAACAAGTACTAAGTAGTAAGAACTAATTACTTTCCAGTTATGCAGCCTAATTGGATTATGCGGCTCGATGAGCCTAGATGGATTAGTCCAAAAACTCTGGATAATAGATTTTATCATGCAGTTTGAAATTTTGGGAAAAGGTTTTGCTGTTGTAGCTGTTGTCGTTCTCTGTAGTATAATAGCAGCTATCAATTGCATTCTTTCATAAAAGCCTTCCATTTTCTTCCTGTCAAATGTTAACTATCTGATCCTTTTCACTGAGAACCTATGATGCACAGACACGACACGGACACGGACATAAGGCATGGGACACGGCAAAATTCAAAAAATTAGGATACGGGGACACGACATGCAATATTTTATTATTATTATTATATATAGATAAATTTATAAAATATCAATCAATAAATTAAAATATTAATCAACAAGTGTACAAGATATAAAATATCATAAGTTTATAATAAAATTACAACCGAAATCATAAGTTCACAAGGTTTCAACTGAGTTAACTAACAAACTATTATCATAAAACCAAAATTACAATTGTAATCATGCCTCAAGGATCAAGATGAAGTTGAAGCTAGTCTAATGACTTCTTCATTATCTCCTTCTTCATCATCCGCAAACAGCACAACCTCTATTTTAGGCTCATCAAGAGAAAAATAGCAAAATCTAGAATACTAGAACACTAAAATGAGTCAAAGTCATATCTGCCAGTATCTCACATCCTTATTTCCTCTTCATTATATTTATCTGAACTTTGAGAAAGCAAACGAAGGTTGTTATGCACATGCACTAGATCTTCCGCTCGTGACTGGGTTAATTTGTTCCTCTTTAAGGAGTGAAAAAAGAAGATGTACTTTAATTCCTCTTACTACAAGAGGAGGAACATGGTTGGCTATAAGCTTTAAAGCTAATGCTTGTAAATTTGGAGTTGAGGAACCATAAAAGAACCCACCAACACTTCGGATCATAAATCATCAATCACTGAGAGAATCAAAATCGGCAAAAGCACCCAAAAGGCCCGAAAATCTAGCATACTCCATGCCCACCGCCCGTCATTCATCGGGGTTGGGATAGTATCTCTTCAAACACTTTCCTCTTTTGGAAGAGATCTCTCATCATGATAGGGAGCTTGTCGAGTTATATCCTTATTAAGCCAAACGTCAAGATAATACCTATTAACATAAAGAATAACCACATTAAAAAATAATTGTGTTAAAGAATATGAATTATAACATAAACTTAAATTACCTTGGAATCAAAGAGTGTGCCAAACATTGAAGCGGCGTGTTACTCTTATTCCATCGATCCGGAAAGATCATCATAAAAAGGTGATCACTCATTTTCTCTTTTTCTTCATGCTGATAAATAATACTTTTAAGCTTCTTGATCGTTGTATCCCACAAATCAGACACCAAATGAAGAGATGACATGTTGCTGTCTGTGACCCTTATCATGCCATAAATTCAACATGTCTGTGACCCTTATCATGCCATAAATTGGATCATGAAGGCAATGATATAGTTTATCTTGTCCCACTATAAATCACTTAGCACTTTCTCTTTAACAATTTGTGCTTGTCTCACATCATCATCCCTGTACATGTTCCATCAATCACTAAGAACCAAATGTTGAAGGTTCTTTTGATGACTCACCAAAATCTTGGAGGTTTCTTTTGATGACTTTAAACCTCTTCAACATGATAATCTAAAAAGCAAATCTAGTTTCTGCAACTGCAAGAAGCTTCATCTTGGAATAATCATTGCACATGACAAGCCTCATGGAATAGTTCATGATAAAATTCTTTATGATCAAGACATTATTAGAGATCTCAGTGATCCTACTGCATTGTGCATAAGTTACAGTATTGCCTCCATGTTTTAGCCATACAAATATTCTTAAGTGTAAAATTAAGAGTGTACACTACACAAATAGTCCAAAAGATGTGAGGATACTTGCTCTCCACAATAGCACCTGCAATCTTGCATGCAGAAGCGTTATCGGTTATGATTTGGATGACATTTTGAGTTTAAATCTTTGATTCAATCTTCAAGCTTCTACGTAATGTAATGCATGTTTTTCACTTCTCTCTTGGCATTTACGGAGTTCAAGAACATCGGGCACTTTTGGTGACCGCCATAAAATTAATGATAGATCTCTTTTGTGCATATGCCTATCCATCATTACAATTGGAGACTCCCATTTGCTTTCATGTGCCCCTTATAGGCTCCATCAACCTCTCTACATGAGATTTCTCAGGTTGCAAAAGAGGTTCTCAAAGAGTTGTAGCCGGAAGGTTGTAGCCGACGATTGGATTGTTTGCGGATTTCTTGTCAAATTAAATGACAATCTACTGGTATAGAACACCCTCGCAATAACACAATCTAATTCATTTCTTGCCTCTTTATTGAATGCTTGATCCACAGTGTTGACCTCCCTCTTCTTCGGTTCACTTGGACCACTTGCACTTCTGCCGGCCGCACTTGACGTTGAAAATAAAGGTAAAAAGTTACGGTCTTAGGCATAGAAGCCTTCAATCATTTCTGCTTGCTCCATTTCCTTTGTCATGTCTCTTATGTTGTGGAGTTTAATCGTTGCACGCATCTTTATTGCTTATCCGCTTATCTGCATGAGATGTGTCTTGACTCTTGAGTATGATTCATTGAATGTTTCAAGGAAATAACTACACTTCCATCGCCAATTTTCCAAAGAGATGTATGATCATCCACTATTCCACTTGAGGAACCTTCCATTGAAGTTATATTACTCTAAACACAACACAACAATATTATTTGAAGAAAAGTAATATTCATACGCAATTTATCATCAATCATACACCAATTTATTGAGATAACTACACATCAATTAATTTCACAATCCTACAACAATTAATTTCACAATTCACTTATTTCACAATCCTGCACAATTAATTTCATAATCGCACAACAATTAATTTTAAAATCTTGCACATTCACAATCCTAGAACAATTAATCCTA
>JAVJIF010029265.1:0-57705 GCA_038442645.1 Agave tequilana | reverse complement strand
TTGTCCCTGGTCAAAAAGTCTTACTCTACAATTCTAGGCTTCATCTTTTCCCAGGAAACTTGAAATCACGATGGACTGGGCCATTCGTTGTAAAGACCGTGTTTTCAGACGGCGCAATGAGATCAGTGACCCCAAGAATGGAAATGATTAAGAAAATGGTCCACGCCTTAAACCTTCTTGGAATCGGTGCCGGTAGATGAAACGGTAACGGTAATGGGTCTTTGACCCAGTGTATCAGTAACTTTTTCTCCTTTCCATTTTATTTCATGCAATTATACATTCTTTCATACATTGGGGACACTGCAGAGATAAGTGGTGGGGAGGGTTCTAACATAGCTGATAAAAAAAAAAAGAAAAAAAAGAGAGAAAAAAAATGGATATATAAAAAAAAAATTAAAAAATTTTGAAAAAGGGTAGCCAATATTTGATTATTTTTTTGTAAGTATTTAAGTCAATTTTAAGGAATAGGAGAATCATAATTAGGATTTCTTTCACTTGGTCAAAATAAGATAACTTGTTTGATTTTTAGGGTTAGGAAGAAAATCTTGGAAAGTAATTTAGTCTTGATATTTACCTTGATGACATATGCACACAAAATACACTCACACACTTAGGGTTTGAAAACAGAGACTCTTATGCCTTATAAAAAAAAAAAGAGTCTAATTATTGAGTAGCTAGATGCTTTGGCCTAAGCAAGCCTTAGTTTTATGCAAAAGATAATTAGACAAGTTTGGAAAAAAAAAAAAAAGGGTATTCTCTGATTAAGAGGGTACTTATGCTCATGAAGCATAAGTATTCACGCCTAAAAGGGGTACCTCGTATAAATAATGTGTATCCTCTGATTAAGCTGGGTACTTGTGCCTCATGAAGCATAAGTATTCACGCCTAAAAGGGTTACATAGTGTAAATAAAAACCTTGGTTTCGTGGCCTTATCTGCTCGGGTGTTAAGGTCCTTAGGGGTGTTTTCTCACTGGTGCCCTAAAACCGTCTGGTTTGGGTGTCACGACTGAAAGCTCGTACATGGGCAGATTAGAAAGCCTAATGAAATGGGGGATAAAAGTTCACAAATAAAATAAATAAATATGAGGCATAGGAGTTAATGTTGAAGAACCCTTAGTAAACTCATAGTCACGATGGTGCATACGACTCAAGGTAAATTAATAGACTAGATGAGAAGTACAGTTTGACTCCTTACTTTAATTAACAACATGTTTTTGAATGGAGACTAAGTTTAGGAATGAAAAATTTGATATTCCTATAACTTATAGATTACTTAAACTCTCACAAATATACTTCAAAATTTCGCCTTCCAAAAAAAAAAAAGAAAGAAAAAAAAAGAAAAAAAATGCTTTCGAAAATACTAACCTTTTCTTTTTGGATTTGTGGGTGTAATCCGCTGAAAACCCTCACGAGACAAAACTCGTCCTCTAGGGGGACCTAGAGGTTCAACAGCTGTTGCACATGCTCAGTGCAATCGAGTGACCTGCGAAAGTGGTCTAATAATTGATTCAAGTTAGTCTAATGTTTTGCTCGAGGGCGAGCAAAAGATAAGTGTGGGGGTGTGATTTGTCACATACATTGCATTTTTGTTGTCACTTACCATACTTGTTTGCTAATAAATGATATTAATAATTGTCTTCTTCTTTGCTAAATGTAGGCCCAAATGCTCAAAGAAATAAATGAGGAACAAGCCCAAAAGCCCACTTTATCTGAAATAATTCAGAATAAACTCGAAGTGAAGAAATCTGGGTTATCAAGGAGTTGAGAAAATCCCTCCTTGAATCGAGAGAATCGGAGCCAAGAAAATCAAATGCTGATTCAGTCAGTGGTTGAAGAAGAAACAAGAAAATCAACTAGATATGCGAGAAGCCCTTCACCCCAGGAAGCTCCCCTTTTGGTGTGGCCACCTGGCCACACCAATGCCGCAAAAACGCGGCAAAAGCCGCGTTTTTGCGGCAATTTTGGGGAGTTAGGGGGAGCGTTTGCTCCCCCGACCTCCCGGGGATCTTGGTTGTTGGTTTTTAGCTATAAATACCTCCTTCAGCAGAGAAAAAGGCAGCGAAGACTAGAATTAAACTTTGCTTTATTTTCTTAGGATCTAGGTTCATTGTTAGTTAGAACACAAGTTGTAACTCTGTTGTTTACTTTGTAGTTCAGTTTAAAAAGCTTGTGAGAGAGAGGACTGAGAGCTTGTAATCAAAGATTGAAGTGACAGCAATTCAAGAGCAAGCCATCTTTCTCTACTCGTGTTGCGGTATGTGCGCATGTTTATTTTTGCTTTGTCATTTTCCATGAATAACTAAAGGGTTTTCTGGGCTAGCTATCTCCTTTCTCTTGTTTTCTTCTCCTCTGTTTTTTAAAGAAAAAGTCCCGATGACTCATATGCATGCCTCCTTACAAGCCTTTCTTTTTGAAAGTGTTCTTGAAGGCACATGAGGATGGGCATAGATAGTTGAATTCACTATTCTCTCTTGATCTTCTTGTGAATCATTTTTAATTCATCTTGCTTCTTCGCGCTTTATGTTTTAATATCTGATTCCAACTTTTCTTGAAGATAAAGAACTCAACCCTCTACATCTTATGTGCTTTACTCAAAGCTCTCTAAAAAGAATCAACTTTAAGTCTTGCAAATGAACCCGAGGGACTTAATATTTTAAGAGAAGAATGAACAAGTGAGTAGGAAGATAGTAAGCCCAGATTTGATTTCATATTATAAAACAACATCACAACTCTAAAGCTTTTTACAAATCACTTTCTCCAAATCCTTTTCTGAAAGTTGAAATTTCTCTTTTTCATCTCTTTCCTTCCATTCTCTTTTTCTTAAAAACTAACACACTTCTTTTTCTATTTACTTCACCGAAACGCTTCTATCGCATCCCTCCTCGTGGACTCGACCCGTTAGCCACAAGCTACACGGTACATTCTTAACTTCATTGGTTGTTTCATTTGTTTTAGCAATCACCAACCTCTTCTGGGAACACACATCAGTGCCCTAGTTGTTCCTCCTGTTTAGGATTTAAAGTTTCAATTAGAAAAGCAAAAGGCAACTTTCTGATCTCTTTCATCAAGTCAAAAGGCTGGCGAACATAGCTCACTACAATGCAAACTGAAACAAGTTAGCAGCAAGTTAAAGGAGAAGCTGTAAAAGTGAAAACAAAGTCAAATTCTTTGGGGCGAAGCAATTTATATCCGATTCAGTTGCCATTTAGGGATGGATTTCAGTTTCGGTTAAGCAGAGGGTAGCCTCGCTTGCACAGTAATGATGGGCTAGCTCAGCAAAAGTCAAGTCCTAGCCTTGCCTATACGGCTAAGCTAGACTGATCCAGAGGGACGCAGTCTTGACCCCAACTGTATGGCAAGACTGGCTCAACTTTGAAGAGGCTAAGTCTTAATCCTTGCCTATGTGGCGAACTTAGCAGGAAAGCATGCTGTGATTTTTCTTTCATCAAGTGAACGTGATAGCTTCGCCGGGAAGCTGGGAAAATAGGGCTGAAGCCCTTCTCTGCAGATCAGTCAGATACAAAATAAAGAATAAGGAAAATCAATCCCTGAAGCAGCTAATAAAGATAAATTAAGGGAGATAAACTTCCTAAAGTTATTACTTCATTGGTAAAGTCTCTGGATGACCGAGACACACCAGTTCTTGGCCGGTTAATGACCAGAGTGGGCACCCCACTAGTTCAGAGATCTGAGTATCTCTCTCTAGATATAATCAAAAGAAAGTTATGAACAGACTGCTTCTCTGCAGAGGACCTCAAGTGTCCTATTTATAGGCCTCATAGCCTGAGCGCACCGCTGCTGCTTCAAGCTTAGAAGCGTGAGCGAATTTAAGGCATTTACTGAGCCTTGAGAAAGGGAATAGTCTCCCTCAAAAATGCGCGTAGGGGGAATGATCTCCCTCGTTAATGAAAGAGAAGTTATTTCAACTTCGGGAAAGGAAATAATCCTTCTCGTAATTAGCCAAAAGGTTGTTGGCCTCGGGAAAGGAACGGCGTTCCAAGACCAATTTGAAGCAAGTCTACTCCAGGAGGCTCAGACGCTGAGCTACCCAGACACGAAGCTACCCAGAGTCGCGAATCTACACGATTCTTCGGCGAATTTAACCCAAAGCAGGATTAAAAGCGAAGCTGAACTCAACCACCACAGCGACGTTCGTACTTCACATACCACCGATCAAAGTAATTCAAAGTATTTCGAAGTCTAAACCATTCCATTGCAGACTTTCGAAAACTTTGAAGGGGGTCTTGTTGACACTTTAAAAAAGATAAGATTCTTGACTGGCAATGTCTAAACTTGTTGACATTTATAAAAGACGAGTAACAGACATGCTGACGACCAGTCCTAAACCCATCTCCGAGGGACAAAGCAGCAACTTGGACTCTATTGATCCAGTGAAGCAGACAGTGAGCCCAGATTGTCTTTGAACAGACCTCAGCAGGTCTAAGATGCTAGGTTTGCTTAATACTTAGCATCACATGAGCCCAAAGGGATAGCCTCACCTGAGAGGCTAAGATCACCCCCATTCAAAGCTCCATCAAGAAGCTAACTTACAGCTTCGCCTGAGGTGCTCAAGTTAACTCTGCAGAGAGTTACGCGCAGATGGTCGGTAGCTTCGCCACAGATGATTATCCAGCTCCACTGAAGAGCTTTCTTCTCACTTCGCCAGATGCTCTTTCCAGCTCCGCCGTGAGCTCGATATGGCAGCTTCGCTGCGGGTCTTTGATGGTCAACCTTTGACCAATTAAATCCCTAGATGAGATCAAATCAATTCAGGATCAAGATCAAATCTAATCAAGATCAAATCTGAGATCAAATTTGGTGGTTGTTTGCCATAATCTCTTGACTCTCCTAAAACGAGTAAGAGGATCAGGGGAAATCTTCCAATTATATGAAAAGAATCAAAACAGATCAGGAGACTGACCTACCTGCTATTCCTAGCTTCGCAGAAGCTGATTCTAGCCTCGCAGCAAGGCTACTTTCTAGATTTAAACAGATCGACTCAATCTGTTTTCAGATTTTCAAGGGACAATTACACCCTGCTTTCCTTATAAATAGCCCACCAGGGATACAAGGGAGAGAACAACACGCGAGAGAACATGCGAGAGAACACGCAAGAGGTGCATAAACACACGAACAGAGAGAGGCGGCTAAACAGAGATCTATTCTCTAGCTTTCAAGAATTCAGAGAATTCAGAGAACTACTTCTCTAATCAGGGTGCTGATACCCTAATACCTTCCTTCCTCTCAAGGAATTTTCGAAACCAGGCGAGAAGGAATTCCTAAGAGAAGGCAGTTCGAGAAGTAACAAGAGGGTTCTACCAATATTCTGTTCTCCGATTCCCCGAACCAGGCAGAAGGGAATCCCATCGATCGCATCATCAAAGGGACAAAGTGATTGCGTCTGACCAGACTCCTATCGGCACACTTTTCCAGAATCTCAGAGGATATCTACTTGTAATCTTTTGTGTTACTTATAATTTAGCTCCTCAATACTTTTTTTTGTAAGTTTTCCCCTTTTGCAAAATCAATGAAAATAGTCACATTTGATGAGGCTTCTATGTTGAAGCCTAAGGTCTCTCAGAAGGTGGAGACTAGCAAGACCAAAGATGTATCGCAGCAGGTGGAGAATGATGCTAATCCACTATCTCTAGAGAGTTCAGCATCGATAAGATCATACCTAGGGTGACACAGGGTAATGATCAAGCAGATAAAGAAGATGCTAATGATGAAGAGGGTCAAGAACAGGTCATAGGTAATGTTCCTGACTCCATTGCAGTTGGAAGACCAAAGAGAAACACTAGGAGACCAGGTTGGCTCACTACAAATATGGTCGTGTTATACACTTTCAATCGTTGAGGAGGCTATTCCGTCCACCTTCAGAGAAGCTAAAATCAGTTCAGAGTCAAAAATGTGGAGAGCAGCCTTTGAAGAAGAGATGAAGTCTCTTTACAAGAACGACACTTGGGAACTCACAAGGTTCCGAAGGGAAGAAGGCGATAGGCTATATGCAAAGAAGTAGGGATCTCTCCAAGAAGATTCGGTGCGCTACAAGGCCAGATTGGTAGCACAAGGCTATGCTCAAAGGGAAGGAATTGACTACAATGAGGTATTTTCTCCTGTTGTAAAGCATTCGTCAATTCGCATCTTATTAGCTTTGGTGGCACAATACGAGTTGGACCTTGATCAACTCGATGTAAAGACCGCCTTTCTCCATGGCAATCTAGATGAAGAGATCTACATGTCTCAGTCAAGTTTACCAAGGTGGTGTCAGGAGTCAAGTTTGCACATTGTAAGGCTTTGCTCCACGTCCTTCATGTAGCATGAGCTTGTTGAAGCTCCTTTGGATGAACTACGGATGGCTTGATCCCTTGGGCGAGGTACGTAGGCAACCACACTGGTGCAGCCACTTTCGAGTCGATGGTTAGTATGTCAGTTCAGCTCAGATTTGGAGAAATCTTCACCGAGGTGGAGAATTGTAGGAAGAGAGAGGAAGTCGACGATGTCATCGCCAAAGGAATCAGCAGCAGCAGAGGGAATCAGCAGCAACAGCAGGAGAACGGTCGACCGGTCTGGTCGACCGTCTGCAGAAGCAGCAAAACGGTCGACCAGTCCAGTCGACCGTTGTGCACAAACATGCACGAGGCGTAGCGGTCGACCGGCCCGGTCGACCGCAGAAGGAGAGCGGTCGACCGCCCGGTTGACCGACTGAAAGTGCCTAACTCTCGGTTAGGCACGGTCGACCGGCGTGGTCGACCGTTGGTTGGGGTCGGTCGACCGACCGGTCGACCGACAGACGATTTGGGCTGTTTCAGGAAACTGCTGATTTGAAAATCAGTTCTATTTGGAAACTGATTCCTAGGGTTTTTCTTTGGGGGTATATGTATGAGAGGTAGAGCTCTCTTTATTGTAATGCTGAAAACATTATATTAATTCTCTAATCAATAGAAAAACTCTCTCTTCCTTGCCCCGAGGACGTAGGTGAAATTGGCCGAACCTCGGTAAAGCTGGTTTTGTGTTCTTCTCATTGATTGCTTGTTATTTGTTGTTGGTGGTACTGTTATTTTGCATCTACAATCTAGGGTTTTCTCTACGTGATTGTTGTTCGGCGCACAACATTGAACTTCTCCTTATCATTCCTAGATAAGAGTTGAGGGGCGCAATTGCTATCTTGATTTATTACTTAAATATGGTTTAAATACGATGCCCAAACATAAGATAGATATATTGAAACACATATATATACACACACGCTCGCGCATACGCGCACATAATCAAAGATATCTATCAACCAAGTGAGTATGGGAAAATATTCTACACATGGGCAAGAAAATCATGGGCTGGTAAAGAATAAAAGCAAAGTTAATAAACTAACTCAATTATAGGCAAGATACAAAAATAAGTGTAGGCATGTATGCACAACTAAAACATATTACCACAAAAAGAAACTAGCTAATCCTATACATAGATCTCGCTAGAAATGAAATTTTCAAGTGGAGAAATTACTGAACTATGGGCAATCTCCAAAAATAGGTGCCTTTTGACAGTGATGCAATGTGACAGTTGATCCTTTGAGTTTCGATGCATCCACCACCAAGGCACCATCTCCCCTTATGTCTTGGAGGTGGACGATATACCTACATCAATCAAGTTTGGTATGTTATTTGGTACCCAAATCTTTTTGGGTCCTATAGGGTTAGTGCTTTCTCGAACCCAAGCATTTTTATTTATCATATTTAACTTAGCATAATAGAATTTAGCTATATGGCCTTTGCGGCCCCAGTGTGCATATGTGTACACTTTGCCACACATGAAAGCATGCTTATGTTGATGTGTGTGTGCATATTTTTCATGATGTGTGTTAGATGAATGAGATGTATGTTTCCTTTGGGTTTTTTCCTTTGGAAATATAGATGTAAATTTGTTCATATCAAAAGCACACTTTTTCAAAGTGGTATCCAAAACATCAATACTTTATGGATATCCAAAAATTTATTTTTGTTATAAGTAATGTTTGGGCTTTTACCCTTACAAGCAAGTTTGTACTTATCAAAATCTTTTTCATTTTCTCAAAAAAATGGACAAGTCATTTTTCTCTTTAAAAGAAATTTCTAGTTTATTCTTTAGAAAATCATTTTCCTTTTTCAACTTTTTATTTTGTGCAAGAGAAATTTCATACCTATTTTGTAATTCTTCAAAAAATTGTGCGAGTTCAGCCATAATTAAATCATTATCTTCTAAAGAGGTTTTGAGATTTACCATGGACGCTTCTTCTCCGTTTGCCATGAAGCAAACATGTGCGGCATCAATTTTCTCTTTGGAATCTGTCTCGAATCATCCCAAGTGGCTACCATTGCCTTCTTCTTCTTATGCACGTTCTTGGAGGTAGTGGCTTGAAGTGAAGGGCAATTCGCAATTAGATGGTCTGTCTTCTTGCAATGAAAGCAAGGACCCGTCTCCTTCTTCTTCTTTTCAAATCTTCCTTTATGTCTTCCTCTTCGGAAATTGCTTTATCTTTCTTCCTTATAAAATATTTTGCCCACTTTCCTAATGAGTATGGCAAAGTCCTCATTACCGTCTTCTGACGATTCTTCTTCATCAAAGGATGATGAAGTAGCCTTGAAAGCTATCTTTCTTTTTTGGGGTCTCCCTTTCTTCTCTCACCTTCATTTTCATCTCATGGGTTTTGAGATTTTTAATGAAGCCAGAGAAGTCCATTTCATCTCTATCGTTGAGCTTCTTGAGGGTTGTTGCCTTGACTTCCCAAGCTTTGGGAAGAGTTTTAATGACCTATCGGATCTTTTAGTCATTGTCGATGGTGTCACCTAAAGAAGATAAACTATTAGTGATCTTGATGAACTGAGTGAGCATCTCATCTATGCTTTCATTTTCAAGCATATAGAAATACACATATTGAGAAAGGAGCAAGTCAACTTTGGATCTCTTGACTTAAAACGTCCCTCATGAGTAATAATAAGATCATTTCAAATCTCATAAGCGGATTTGTAATTAATTACACGAGAAAGATTATCATCATTTAATGCTTGTGTAAGTGCATATTGGGCTTTAGCATTGGCCTCATAGTCCTTAGTGATTGCTTCGGACCATGTATCTTCATCACCGTGAGGTTCAACAAATTCTTTGGTAATGGCCTTGGCAACTCTAACTCCTAGAGACTTAAGGAATAGGTTTCATTTGGACCTTCTAAATGGGGGAGTTCAACCCATCAAATTTGGGTGGGGACTTGATGCTAGAGAAGTCGTGTGATACCATGAAAATAAATGTAAATGCACAAACAAATAACAAATGCAACAAATGAATATAGCAAAATGAAAGGATCTCCCTAAGGTGGTTAAAACCAAAACTAGAGTTAGACTCTGATACCAATTGAAAATCAACTAGAGGGGGTGAATAGTTGATGGCTATACTAAATGGCAAAAAATGCGGAATTAAAAATTGCTTGCTAGTAACCTAGCAAATATCAATCATAACTTAAGAAATACTTGCAAATAAGTAAATAATATTAGAATGCAAGTAATTAAAGAGAGAGTAGAGTGAAGAGAGAAAGAGTAAACAATCTCAAACACAATGATTTGTTTCGAGATTCGAGCCACTGCTCTATGTCCCCGCCTTCAACACTATGAAGGATTTCCCCTATGACCGATCTCATTATATCGTCAACCGTTTATAAGTTCTCAGTAGAACTCAATGGACTCACTAGTCCTCTCTCGTGGTGCCGCAACACCAACACGAAACTTACTATCTCACTTGAGGCCGCAACCTCTATAACTTCTTAATAGAAGGAAAACAATGATCTACACTTGATCACAAATGGCACAATCACAATCCTATAAGCAAGATGATGAGGTGAAACTCTTTGAGATTTATGTAGTGAAAATAGCTTGTAGAGGTGTAGAGGGAGGGCTCAAGCTAAAAACAAGAATTTGAAATTTTGGCTCAAAAAGAAATCTTTTATGAAAAAGCTAAAACTTGTAAAAACTTAATCAAAGCTTTAGAAATCTTGTATATAACTTATTATTGAGTTTTTTTATAGTCCCACTATTTATAGGGGATAAAAACATGAGTAGAAAACAAAAGGAGTTGTTGGGAAAGTCCCAGAAAAAGACAAAACAGAATATAGCTGTTGGGAAAAATTGACAGAAGAAAAGTCTTCTACCGGTCGACCACCAACGGTCGGAAATCCAACCGTTGGGGATAGCGGTGGACCGGGCGGTCGACCGAAGTTCCCAACCAGAGAACCAAACTCTATGTCGGTCGACCGGACCCAACCGAGAGCAAAGTGCTTGCAGTCGCTCGACCGCCCGGTTGATCGAAGTGCACAAATGCACTTTGGTGCATGTCGGTCAACCGCCTGGTCGACTGAAGTGCACAAATGCATTTTGGTGCATGTCGGTCGACCGCGCGGTCGACCGATAGATCAATTTATGGAAATCTTTATGAAACTATTCTTTTTCTGATAAAATAACTTTTGATTTTTAAACACAAAATAGAATTCTAGGGACATGAAGAATCAGTGTGATCATGGATCAACACAAAATAATGTTAGAATCATATTTTGTAAAAATTCTTTTCTAAATCAAAAACCCAGTTTCTTCGAAACTTGTTTTTCTGAAACTTGATTTTGAAAACAATAAAGGGTATAGTTATGAACTTTCATTAAAAACACAGAGGAGTATGAAATATGTATGTGTGTGTGTGTGTGTGAATCCCAAAAGCTATCAACCTATATCATTTTTGTTTTAACAAATGACTAAATCCTATCTAAAATAAAAAAAGTGAAAATATAAATCTTGATATAGTCTTCTCTAGTATACTTGATCCTTGACCTCTTCTATGTGCTTAGGCTCTGGGATCTGCATCTTCTTGGCTTTGAAATGTGTGAGTCTTGTGATAGAGCCGAATGCAACAAATAGATAACCTGAAACTTTGTTAAACAAAATTGTTAAAAACATTACTACATATGTTTTGTTATCATCAAAATTTGGGCTAATGGCCTTTGGGCCAACAAACTGCTATATCTTGTTGTCGACAATTGAGACTCTCTCAGCCTTGTATACTGAGTATCAGCAATCGACAGGCCTAGACCTCTGTTGGCTGTCATGGTACTTGGAAAAAATATATTTTTATTTTATAAAAATACTTTGTAAAATAATAAAATATAATATATTAAATATATTTATGGTAAAAATATGTATGTTTAGAAAACTAAACATATTTAAACTATATATCATAGACAATATTAAAACTTGATTTTCAAAATAAATAACACAAAAATTATGAAACTGATTTGAAATACTTTTGTATGTGTATCTTCTCTTGAGGATCAATTTAGTAAACTAAACTTTAACAAATTAAGAGATCTTACACAAGAAAAATACAAGAGTAGGCTCTGTCTTCAAAAACTTCAAGTGGACATTTTCAAATATATTTTCTTTAAGTTGGAGTCCACTTACTTGAAACTCCTTTTTAAAGTTAAAACTTTCACTCTTGAAACGTATGTACTAAAAACGCTTTGAAAATAATTAGTACTACAAACAATATGAGTTTTAAAATCATCAAAATAAAGAGCGGTTGTACCCTTGGGCCAACAATCTCCCCTTTCTAATGATAACAAAACTCATGAGTTAATATAAATGAAAGATCTTCAAGATAAGTTCCCCCGAAATTATGCATCAAAATTTTTTTTATAAATTATCATAAAAACTCATCCTTTATATTCTTCTTCCTCTTGTTGTCATACATCAAAAAAAGAAAAGAAAATATAGTAAAACGATACTAATAGAAAATCTTGAAATATATATCAATTTAAAAAAATTAGTTATCCATCATACAAACATTTAGTTCTCCACAAATAAAAGTAAGCGATTAAAGTCAAGAGGTTTTGTAATAAAATATGGCTAATTGAAAATCAGTAGAAACATAATCAATTTCAGTATCACTTTTCTTATAATGATCTCTAAGAAAGTGATATCGAATTTCTATATGCTTAGTCTTATTATGTTGATTTGCATTTTTTAGTCATATGAATGGTACTAGTATTATCACAAAATATCTTAATATGAACATAATGCAAATCATAATAAAAGAGAGTATGCTTTATCCAAAGAACTTATGCACAACAAGCCCCCACAATAACATACTCTACCTCGATGGTTGAGAGGTCAGCAAAATTTTACTTCTTGAAAGATCACGAAACAAGACAATTTCCTAGAAATTGACAAGTTTCACTACTACTCTTCCTATCCACTCTATAATTGGCATAGTCGGCATTTGAATAACTCGTAATATTAAATTATCCGGTCTTCGGATACCATAAGCTCATACCAAGAGTGCCCTTAAAATATTTAATAATTCTTTTTACTGTACTTAGATGCAACTCTTTAGAACACGATTGAAATCTTGCACAAATACAAACACTAAATATGATATCCAGCCTACTTGTTGTCGAATAGAGCAATCTACCAATCATGATACGGTATAATTCAATATCAATATTTCTATCTTATTGATTCTTATCAAGCTTGGTTGTAGTAGCCATCAAAGTCCCACTAATCTTCACATTTTCTAGTCCAAATTTATTGATTAGTTCTTTGGTGTGCATGGCTTAATTTACGAAGATTTATTGCTTCTTTGCTTGATTTGGAGTCCAAGAAAATAGTTGAGCTCTCCCATCATACTCATTTCAAACTTTCTTTATACACAATTCAAAATCCTTGTAAAATTTTTCATTAGTAGAGCCAAAAATAATATCATCAACATAAATTTGAATAATTAAATATCACTATCAACATGTTTTGTAAATAAAGTAGTATCTACTTTACCTTTAACAAAATTCTTATTTTCAAGGAAACTACTAAGCTTTTCATACCAACATCTTGGAGCTTATTTTAATTCATAAAGAGCTTTATCTAACTTGAACACGTAGTCAGGATGTGTAGAATCAACAAAATGGGGGTTGTCAACATACACTTTCTCTTCTATGAATCCATTTAGAATAGCACTCTTTACATCCATCTGATATAGTTTAAATCTTTAAATGAGGCATATGTAAGAGTTATTCGGATGGCTTCGAGCCGTGCAACTGGTGCAAAGGTTTTCTCAAATTGATTCTTTCGTTTTGATTGTAACCTTGGGCCACTAGCCTAGCCTTATTTCTAATTATATTACCAGACTTATCTAATTTGTTTCTAAACACCCACTTAGTACCAGTAGTTGGTCTATCTTTGGGTCTAGGAACAAGTCTTCAACTTGGTTACACTTGAATTAATTGAGCTCTTCTTGCATAACAAGTAACCAATAGGGGTTTACTTCGGCCTCATGAATATTTTTAGGTTCTATGTATAAAATAAATACAAAATGGCCACAAATATCTTGGAGTGTGAATCTAATAGATACTCCCTGAGATACATCACCTATGATGAGATCTTTGGGATGACTTGAAGCATATCTCCAATCCTTCGAAAGTGATTGAGTAGGTTCCACTTCTACTTGAACTTCACCATTTTGATATTCTTTTGGCTTTTCTTGTTTCAGTAAGTCCTTCATAGAAATCTTCTCAACGTCTTCATCTAAGAAATCAATTTCACAATTTACAATATTCTTCACAAGAGAGTTAGATTTCTCAAACTTCACATGCATGAATTCTTCAAAAATCAAAGTTGAACTATTGAAACTTTATAAGCTTTACTAGTGTTAGAATAAAAATAAAAATAGCTTCAAAAGATTTAACATCAAACATTTCTAGATTATCCTTAGAATTTAAAACAAAACACTTACAACTAAAAACTTTGAAATATGAAACACTTAGTTTTCTTAAATGAAAATTCTCAAAAGGAGTTTTATTTAAATTTTTGCGCAAATTATCTATTTATTATGAACATGACGTGTTTATGGCATCGGCCCATAGATATTGAGGAAGTTTATATTCATTGATCATAGTTCCAGTCATCTCTTGGGGAGTATTCTTCCTTTCGATGACTCCATTTTGTTATGAAGTTTTAGAACATGAAAGCTCATGTTTAATTTCATTTTCTTCACAGTAAGTAATAAAGGAGTGGTTGATAAACTCATCACCTCTATCACTTCAAATCCGTAAAATCAGAAAGTCTTTTACTTTTTCTACTCTTTTTCGAAAAATATTGAAAAATGAAAAAGCTTCATCTTTGTGTTGTAAAAAGAAAAACCCAAGTAAATCTCGAAAAATCATCAACAAGAACATATACAAAACGGTTTTCACTTAAACTTTTGATTTTGGTTGGACCAAACAAATCCATATATATTAATTCTAATGTTTAAGATATCATAATATCCCTAAAAGATTTAAAAGAAGACTTGGTTTGTTTTTCAAGTTGGCACACATTACAAATATGGTCTTTTTCAAATCTTAAATTAGAAATACCTTTTTTAGAACCGATACGGGATAGGCAGTCAAAGAAAATATGACATAACCTTCTATGCTATAACCATGAATCTTTATTTATGGCAAACAAACAAGTAACATTGCAATTCAAATTTAACATATCAATATTATAAACATTATTTTCACGAAAACCGAAAAGCATAGGAGAATCATTCTTTTTATCAATAACATCACAACTAGAATCATTAAAAATCATTTTTAAATATTTATCACATAATTGGCTAATACTCAATAAATTATGCTCAAGTCTATCTACTAAAGAAATATATTTATTAAAGAAGATGTACCAATTTTAGTGTTGCCTATGCTAATAAACTTTCCTTTGGAATTATCTACGAAGGTGACGGTGCCACCTTCACTCGACCTCAATAATGTTGCAAAGTTATTAATATCCCATGTCATATGTCGTGAGCAATCAATATCAAGGTACCAACCCTCTCTATGTCATGGAATCATGGCATGTACCTGCATTAGTTAAAATAGTTGTCGACTTTGGTACTCAAATCATTTTGGGTTCTAAAATGTTAGTCTTTTGAACCTAAATATGATTATTAGCAACATTCAATTTATCATAGCAAAACTTCACCAAGTGACCTTTTTTTGTCACTATAAGTGCATGAGTACACCTTGGCATACATAAATGCATGTGTGTGTGTGTGAGCATGATGAGTATGGTGAGTATGTTGTATTGTGTTTGAGCATGATGCGTGTGTGAAACATGTAATAGTTTTCATTGAGTTTGTCTCTTTGATAACATTGATTGTAGTCTAGCCTTATCAAATTCACATTTCTTCATAACATTACTTAAAGTATTTATTTTATTTTTCATCAAGAAAATCTCATTTCATCAAGACTTGGAAACTTAGCTTTACAAGAAATTTTATAAGAATCAAAATACTTTTTCAAAGAATCATTTTCATTTGAAATCAATTCCTTCTTTAAAACAATGTTTAATTTATTTTGCAAAATGTCATTATCTTTCTTCAGTTTTAAATATTTTATTTTGAGAATATCATAATTATTCGACAATTGTTTAAAATCATCTCCTAATTCATCTATAGACAAATTAGAATCATCTAAAGTTGATTCCAAAATTACCTTAGTTGTTTCATTGTTTTAGGCCATGAAAGAAACATTTGTCGTGTCGAGATCCTCCTCGGATACATTCTCTGAATCCTAAGTAGCTTTCATTACCTTTTTTTGTATGACTTCTTTGATGTGGAAGCCTTACTCTTCATCTCGGTCAATTCGTAAGGGCCCTACTTTTTGCAATAGTAGTAAGGGTCAATCTCATTTTTTCTCTCTTCTTTACCTTGCCAGTTGATCGGTCGCTGATACTGCACATTTATTGTCACATTCTCATATTTATTATATAATAAACTCTATTTTTAATTCTATATATTGTCTAATTTATATGCAGGCCCATTACTAAGAAAGAGGGAAGAGAAACGAGCCCAAAAGCCCATCAAAATTCTGATTTCATTCAGAATTAATTCAAATCAGAAATCAGGACAAATCAGAGAAGATAAAACAAGTTGAACAAGCGGTTAAAGTAAGATCTTTATAAATCAATTGGTTAAAGCCGAAGATCAAAGGAGGTTTCGTCAAATCCAGGACCCAAAATTGCAAATCCAGCGAAAGATAAAAACATATCACGAAGCCAGGGAGTATCACCCCCTGGGTATGGCCACCTGGCCACACCCAAGCTGCGAAAACGTGGCCAAAGCCACATTTTCGCATCTTGGTTGATTCTGCTAGGGGAGCGTTTGCTCCCCCTATCTTTGTATGCTCTCTCTCATTTAGTTTTTGCTTATAAATACTGGGTTTTCAGAGACTACAGGGAACGATCAATCAGAGATAGATTCTTAGGCCAGTTTTTTAGTTTTTTAGTGTAGGTTTTTATTTTTCTTTTTATGTAATTTTCAGTAATCATTTATGTAATTCAGAGAAGATCAGAGTTTCATAAGAGTATGCGAGTGAAGCTTGAGCAGAGAGTAATACCGGTGTAAGTTGTTATTCTCCTCTCTTATTGTTACCACATTAAATTTAAAATTACATTTTTTATGTTCTTTGTTTTTGTGTTCTTCTTCTATTTTACTTCTCTTCTTTGGGTACCAAGTGCAATCCACGTGGCTCTTATAGCATCAAAAGAGCCTTACATTTGCGAGTGCCACCGATAGCTCATAACAATGGATTTTAGTCTTAGTCTGTATCATTTCATACTTGTATCATCTTAATGATGAAATGTGAAAGAGAAGAGAATCACTTATTATAGGCTATGCGCTGATTGTCTCGACTTCAAGGTAACATCGTCGCCACAGACTCAAGGTAAGTATTTGGTCAGAGGAGGTAAGTATTTCTTTTAGCTTTTCTTTCTTTTCTTTTTATTCTTTAGTTTAAATTACCACAATCTCCCAACTCTTTTACTTACTCTTTTTAATTTATTTGTATAAATCCATTTTTCATTTTCTCAACCTTCTCAATTTACCACTTTCTTCTTAACTTAACTGTAACCTATTTTCCTTTTCTTTTAAAGAACTAAAAGAAGAACTTTAACAATTTCAAGTGAACTAAAGAGAACTTGCTAAAAGGCTTCCATCGCTAGTCCGTCCTTGTGGATCATGACCCGCATAGCCAATTGCTATAGCGGTTGAATTGAGCACCTTGCACTACTATTATAAAGTTCTGAAATTCTGTATTTTCTGTGCAGGTTAAAACTCAATCAAATTTTGGTACCGTTGCGGGAAGGGACAGTAAGTAATTCTCTTTTTAAGTTTATATTTTTGGTTAACTCTCTTCTTTGTTCCTAGTGTGCAGTGATAGATACCAAGAAAATTTTTGCTACAGTGGATATATAAGTAGCCCTGAACTCTGCTCAAGAAAGCAGAGCCCAGAAGCCGTCAGATTTGCTATATTCTAATGGCAATCTGAGTGAACTACTAATTTGTATTTTTGTAGGTTGGCTGAATTGCAAAGCTAAATTTCTATAGCTATTTATTTTCTTGATTGACTCACTGTACATACTTTCTAACCTCAACAGTAAATTGATATTTGTTAAATGCTAAAAACAGATTAGACTTTGCATTTAGGCACGTGCCTATTATATTTACATTACTATTAAAGAGTGTTGGAGCAAAGATATGTGCATAGCATGTAGTATAGAAACACTTTTGAATTGTTTACATTGCTTAAGTGTTGCTTTTTATGTACACATTGCACTAAATTGATTTAAGGGCTTGTCCTATAAACAAGATAAGGTGGGGAATTCATAACCCTCCCTTAGCTCACAAACAATGTCCTCACTCACTAACCCAAGCCTAATTAAAACTGAGTAGATGTTGGCCCTAGGGACATCTCAGACTCATATAGGAGACTAACCTAAGGGAAGTTGATTAGAATTTTACTCTTGCCAAATCGGTGTCTAAGGTTAGGGATTGAGTGGCGAAATCTCGAAGGTTGGTGGTTTAGCATAATTAGGCCCGTTGTTTAGGTACGGATACCTCCCACTGATCTTGACCCTACCTGGACGATTAACTTGTGGTCAGATTCAGCAATATACCCCCGTGGACATTCTAACCAGTTAGGAGTCGTCTAGGTCTAAGGTTTACCCTAACTTAGATTAGATTTTTTTTCTTTTAGTTTGTTTATTTGTTTGTTTTTCTTTGTTTGATTTTGGTAATTCTTGTGTGATATGGCTTATAACAACAATTTCTCGAATTTTAATGGTAATCCTTGTTACACCGACCTCTTTTTGGATATTACCAACCTGACATATCATAACTTTAACCAACCTCGTGTGTTGGTCTTGTCCGAATAATACATGACCTAGTCCCAATACTATAAACAAGATTGAAATAATCATCACTACTCTTCACAAAGTCAATGGGGATATAACTCCCCCGAGTCATATTGTCAACCACCTTACCAACATCCAGCTTCATATACTCCTCCTGAACAACCATTAGAAGAATCAATTGACTGGGAAAAGAGGATGAAAGCATTAGAGGAGCTTGAGTGACGAATTCAAATTTTAGAAGACTCAAAATCCCGTCAAAATTTTCAAATCACAGATCCTTACTCTATTTTTCAAGAAGAACATGCCGACTTAGAAAAGAGTATGGAATTCATGATTCAATTCCAAAATGATCCACTTAATATGATAGAAGTAAGACTTAGTAGATTGGAAAACATACATAGGAATAAGAAAACTCTCCTTACCCAATCTTTGACTATTCTCGACACTTCTAGCCATATTGATGAAAACCAGGAATCATGGTATCTTGAAGAATTTGACCAAGATTCATTTAACCACAAAGTTTTAAACTTGACTAATATCAACCCATTGACGAATTGGCAAGTTTTCATTTTAATAAGATTGAACTTGATTATGATTGTGAACCCGATGACCAACTTTGTGATTCAGTTTCCATCTTCGAATCTATGTTGACTCTGGTATTCTTACCCAATTTGGACAAATTTTCCGAGCCAACATTTATTCCCGCACCCATAGATCTAGAAATGGAATCACCAATTTTGGATGTCACATTCCATTGATGGAAAAAGAATGTGAATTTTAACTTTTGAATTTGGACTCAACTCTTGAGCCAAAACTGACTCTCGAACCCAAAGTTGATTTTCTCGAGTTAGTATTGGTTCCTGAACCTATCATTCTTGAGCCCAGGTCAACCATTCCACCAAGTCACATTCTTTTGTTGGACATAAATATGGACCATGATGACTCCGTGATGATTTTTCATGACTGGTCATGTAAAGAGAATAAGTTTCAAGATAAGATCTTTCATGATCTTATTCATATTGGGGGCTATTAATATGTAAGTAGAAAAGAGGCCAATAAAGTAGGGTTCTGTAAACTACCATATTATCTTGATTGGGTAATAACACTTAACCCAATCAGATCACCACAGGAACCACCACCATAAGGTAATAATTTTCTTCCTTTTCTTCTTTTTCATGCATCTATGCACTAATTTATACATTGAGGACAATGCATGAGATAGATGTGGGGAAGGTTCAAACATAACTTAGGTTTTCCTTTTATTATTAAAACGATTATTATTAACATTTTCTTTAGTTTTAAAAACTTTTTAAAAATAGAAACAATGTTTTGACATTTTTTGTATAAAATTAAGTCAATTTTAAGGAATAGGATAATCATAATTAGGATTTCTTATACTTGGTCAAAATAAGATTATTTGTTTGATTTTCAAGCTTAGGAAGAAAATTTGAAAAAGTAATTTAATCTTGATTTTTACCTTGATGATATATTCATGCTTTATACACTTACACACTTAGGGTTCAAAAACAAAAATTTTTATGCCTTATTAAAAAAAGAAAGAATATATATATATATATATATATATATATATATATATATATATATATATATATGTATATATGTAAGTATATATATATATATATATATATATATGTATAGTATATCAAAAATCTTCTGATTAAGTTGGGTATTTGTGCCTCATAAAGCATAAGTATTCACGCCTAAAAGCGGTTCATATAATAACATCCTTATTTTGTGGTCTTTTTTGCTCGAGTCCTTAAGTCCTTGGGGTGTTTTCTCACCCGGTGCCCTAAGACCGTTTGGTTTGGGAGTCACTGATTAAAGGCTTATTATAGGGGCAGATTAGTAAGCCTAATAGAACTAAGAAATAATATCACCAAAAAAAGAAAAAAATAAGGCATAAGAGTTAGAGTTAAACAGCCCCGAGTCAAAATTTCATAGTCATAAAGGTTCATATGACTTAGGATAAAATAATAGATTAGATGAGAAATATAGTTTGACTCCATGTCTTGGTTGATAAACAAGTTTTTGAATAATAATTAAGCTTAAGAATGAAAAGTTCGGTTCTCCTATACCTTATAGATTACTTAATTCTTACAAAAATACTTCAAATATTTTTTCTTTCAAAATGTGTTTTCAAAATACTAATACTTTGTTTCTCTTTCTTTATGGATTTGTGGGTGTAATCCACTAAGAACCCTCACGATACAAAACTCATCCACTAGGGAGAACTTAGAGGTTTAACGGCTTGTTATATATGCTCAGTGCAATCGTGTGACCTGCAAAAGTGGCCTAATAATTTTTAGTTTAGTTTTGTTGTTTTGCCCGAGGACGAGCAAAAGATAGGTATGGGGGTGTGATCGGTCGCTGATACTGCACATTTATTGTCAAATTGTCATATTTATTATATATAAACTCTATTTTTAATCTTATTTATTATCTAATTTATATGCATTCCTATTACTAAGGGAGAGGGACGAGAAACGAGCCCAAAAGCCCATCAAAATTCTGATTTAATTCAGAATTAATTTAAATCAAAGATCATGAAAAATCAGGGCAAATCAGAGAAGATAAAACCAGTTGTATAAGTGGTTAAAACAAGATCTTTACAAATCAATTGGTTAAAGCCGAAGATCAAAGGAGGCTTCGTCAAATCCAGGACCCAAAACTGCAAATTCAGAGAGAGATAAAAACATATCGCGAAGCCAGGGAGTACCGCCCCCAGGTTTGGTCACCTGGCCACACCCAGGCCGCGAAAACGAGGCCAAAGTCGCATTTTTGCAGCTTGGTTGATTCTCTAGGGAGAGCGTTTGCTCCCCCTATCTTCGTACGCTCTCTCCCGTTTGGTTTTTTTCTATAAATATTGGGTTTTCAGAGACTACATGAAACGGTCAAGCAGAGATAGATTCTTAAGCCAGTTTTTTATTCTTTTTAGTAGGTTTTTATTTTTCTTTTTATGTAATTTTCAGTTTTTATTTATATAATTCAGAGGAGATTAGAGTTTCATAGGAGTATGAGAATGAAGCTTGAGCTGAGAGTGACACTGGTGTAAGTTGTTCTTCTCTTCTCTTATTGTTACCACATTGAATCTAAAGTTATATTTTTATGTTCTTTTTTATTTTTGTATTTTTCTTCTCCTTCTTTACTCCTCTCCTTTGGTACCAAGTGTAATCCACGTGAGTCTTATAGCATCGAAAGAGCCTTGCTTTTGTGAGTGCCACCAATAGCTATGACGATGAATTTTAGTCTCAGTCTGTATCATTTCATACTTGTATCATCTTGATGATGTAATGTAGAAGAGACGAGAATCAATTCTTATGGGCTATGCGCTGATTGTCTCCACTTTAAGGTAACATCGTCGCCACAGATTCAAGGTAAGTATTTGGCCAGAGTAGGTAAGTATTTCTTTAGGTTTTCTTTCTTTTCTTTTTATTCTTTAGTTTAGATCACCATAATCTCCCAACTCTTTTACTCACTCTTTTTAATTTCTTTATATACATTTTCATTTTCTCCACCTTCTCAGTCTACCACTTTCTTCTTAACTTAACAGTAACCTATTTTCCTTTTCTTTTAAAAAACTAAAAGTAGAACTTTAACCATTTCAAGTGAACTAAAGAGAACTTGCTAAAAAGCTTCCATCGCTAGTCCCTCCTTATGGATCACGACCCGTATAGCCACTTGCTATAGCGGTATAATTGAGCACCTTACACTACTGTTATAAAGCTCTGAAATTTTGTATTTTCTGTGCAGGTTAAAACTCAATCACCAGCTCCTTTTGTGGTTGTTGAACTTCCCTTTTTTGTGGAACATTCACCTAGCATTCTACTGAATTAAGGATAGTTCTCTATCGTTATCTTGTTCAAACTCTTCATCATCATCGGAGAAGGTTGGAGCGGCTTTGAAAGGATGCTCTTCTTTTTCTGTGGAGTTTTGTCTTGTCTAACTTTTCTTTTCATTTCATGGTTTTTAAGTTTTCGATGAGGCCCATGAAATCAATTTTCTCATTGGTTCAACCCTTTCAAGGTGATAGACTTGACGTCCCAAGATTGAGAAAGTGCTCGAATCACCCTTCTCACCTTTTGATCATTGCCAATGGAGTAACCTAGAGAAGAAAGACCATTAGTAATTTTCATAAATCTTGTAATTATGTCATCAATAGTCTCATTATCATTTATATTAAAGTTCTCATATTGAGAGTGTAATAGGTCAATCTTAGCCCTCTTCATTTGAGAGGTCCCCTCATGAGTAACAACAAAATTACTTAAAATCTCATTGGCAGACTCGCAGTTAATCACTCTATAAATATCATCATCATTGAGTACTTTCAGTAGGACATAATGGGCCTTAGAAATGGCCTCAAATTTCTTAACAGTGATATCAGTCCATGTGTCCTCATCACCATTAGGGACAACAAAAGGCTTAGTAATAGCCTTGGCAACTCGATTTCCTGACGATTTAGGAAAACATTCATCTTAACTTTTCAAATGAGAAAGTTAAGTCTATCAAACTTGGGTAGGGTCTTGACATTTTCCGCCATGTGTGTGTAACAAATAAAGTGATGGATCAAATAGGATCACTGTTAGGTAATGGAACCTATAAACAAGAATCCAAGCTCTTATACCTGATTGAGTTTTTACCTGCATAAAAATACAGAATTTAATAACTTAAGAATAGTATGTGCAAGTACTCAATTCTACCACAATAGCAAGTGGCAATGCGGGTCGTGATCCACAAGGAGGGACTAACGATGGAAGCTTTTTAGTAAGTTCTCTTTTAAGTTACAATCAATGGTTAAAGATCTTCTTTTAGTTCTTTAAAAAAAAGAAAATATAAGTTACAGTTAAGTTAAAAAAGTGATAGATTGAGAAGATGGATAAAATGACAAATGGATTTATACAAAGAAATTAAAAGGAATGATAAAAGAGTTGGTAGATTGTGGTGTTGGTGTTCTAAATTAAAATTAAAAGAAAAGAAGGTTAAAACCTAAAAAAACTTACTTACCTCTTCGACGCCTGGCTTACCTTTGACTCATATTGACGATGTACCTTTGTTTGAAGGCAGGCGAAGTATGACAACTAGGATCTTCCCCATTCCCGATTTACACTAAGAAATGAAGGGGCAAGCTACACTACCATAAAAATGGATATCCATTACCATAAGCCATCAACGGCACTTGCAAGGGTAAGGCAATTTCGAGGCTATCTGTAATATCCCCTATTTAATAATACCATATTATTATTTTAAATATTTACCACCTATTATCTTATTATTATTATAAACTTGATTTAGTATCATTATTAGTATTATTATTATTTATAACTTGTAGACTCTTATTACTTATATTTAGTTATTTTAAATTATTATTAATGGGTAGTATTATTATTTTCATCCAAGCCCAATAAGCTCAGCCCATTCTCCTTTCCTTTTTGTTTTCTTTTCCTTTTTATTCTAAGCCCACATGAGTCAAACCCACTTCTTATTTTCATTCTTTTCCTTCTCCTTCTTTTATTTTTTTTAAGCCTAAAAACTAAGCCCACAAGCCCACCCTCTATTTTTCTTATTCTTATATTACTTATTTCTTCTAATTAAAGCCTAAATCTAACCCATAACCCATTATCATGATATCTTTACCCATTAACCTAAAACTCAATCCTAATCCTAATCCTGATTTAAATCCTAACAAAAATCACATCTAAATAGGATCTCCTTGAGATTTTTAGCAATCTTTAATTCTAATCCTAACTACTAAATTAAGCAGTTTAAACCTAATTGGAATTCATATTTCTAAATTATCTAATAACCTATATAAAGATCCAACCTCCTTCTTTCTCTTCTATCTCAAGAGAAAACTCTAATCTAAAATCTCCCCACTTTCATCTTTTCCTTCTCCTCAAGATTCCATCTTTCCCTTCTAATCAAGAAGATCGTGCTTCGATGCTAAGGGATTGAGGAGCAAATACAACTCACGTAAGTAGATCTAACCTGCGAATTTAATTTCAGTTTTTTCTTAAAAAAAAATTTAATTAAATTAGAACAATAAGATTTAAATTTGTGAATTAAATTTCAGTTTATTAGTTTCAACAATCTGCTACCTATGCCCTCATCTCAGAATTCACCAAACAATATATTTAATAGTTCTTAGAAACTTACCTAATATAATTTTTGTATAATCATTATTTTAATACTCCACAAAACCTTGATTTGAGCAAATCAAATCCAATAAAGTAAACTTGTTTTCTATAATTAATATGATACGAGTAGTCTAATCAATATTATGTCTATACAAGGGCCATCCATGAAATTTTTGATACATCAAAACCAACTCTAAAATTCAATTAAAATACATGTAAAGATATTCCAACTCATAATTTTAATATATATAATTTTTTTCAAAATTTTATAAACAAAGGATTTTTAAAAAATGAAAAAAGAGAAAAACCTAGGCTACTCTCGGCTAAACGGCCGAGAGCAGCTCTGGCTGCTTACTGCTTTGGTGCACAGTGGATTGGGCCGGCCCACTGTGCACACCCCTTTAAAAAAAATAATCTAACAGCCGGCAGCCTACCCTGGCTGGCCCAGGCCGGGGCTGGCCTAGCCCTGCTGGGCAGGGCCGGCCTGGCCTAAGCCGGGCCTGGCAGGCCCGTGCTCGGCTGGGTCACAGCAAGGCCCAAAGGCCCTGTTGAAAAAAAACAAAAAACAAAAAAATCCCGACCAGGCCTGGGCCTGGCCGGTCCCGTCTGGACCTGGGCTGGGCCTGGGTCTAGCGAAATATGTTAAAAGAAAATAAAGAAAAAGAAGAAAGAAAGAAAGGTAAATTTACATATTAAAATAATTTATAAAAATATCAAAAAATTGAGAAAAATATAAACAATAATTTATAATACTTCTACTTTCTATGATAAAAATCTTAATCTAATACCAACATAAAATCACCCACTTTAAAACCATATTCCTTAATGGTAAATCTAGACCGGTTGAGTATTTTAATGATTTAAAGCTATTAAAAATCTAACAAAAAAATTAGAAATTGGTTTAAATTAAACCTACTAAATTCACTAAACCTAAAGAATCATATCTCTAGCTCTCAAACTAATTAATCAAGATTTAAACTCCTTAAAATATCTTTTAAAAATCTAACAATTTCTATTGAAATAATTTATGTAGATTTATCGGGGCCATATGATTTCAGCTCTAGACTTGGGATCGAGTTCAAGTGAGTGTTTGCTTTTCTCTTTTTCCTTATTTACCATTGTCAATAAATACTTGTGTTTTACTTTTATCATTCAAGTGATCGTTTGAGATATCTTACTAGTATTATCATTTGTATCACTTCATGAGTTATTAGTGGTCGTTAACCTTATTTGTGTAGTTGATATGAGCTTGTATTGATATCATTTCATATGATGGTGATCCCTGTTGTTGCTTAGGTCTAGTGTTGATATACCATAAACCAGACTTGACCTTGTTACTAATATATCTGTGATAAATCTTAGAATGAACATACATGTTGATTTTGAGGTTGATGGATCATTGAAAGAGGTTAGAGAACTATACTATGTGAAGTGATTTTCAGTCATATTGTTTGGTGGCATATCTTGATGATAACGAGTGAAATATCTACCATTATCATATATTTTAGGAAATTGTTATAAAGCCTTGATCATGCACACAGGCAGGTATACTAGTTGACTTGCTTCCTACCCTAGTCGACTAATTCTGGTTCTGATTATTTCTACATTTCTTATGGATTGAGAACTTTACTCTATAGTTATGATCTTAGCTATAGTTGGATGGATCTGGTTTTGAGGAATAGGTATTGATTGAATTGACCTGACCTCATAGATCTTAGATATATATCTGATATGTTATCGACTTTTGTGATCTTATGTTTGACCTTTATAAAAGTGAGAGTATGTGATGATTTTTGATCGGATTGGAGTGTGGAGATTTGATTAGATGTATCAGGACATGTAGTATTTCAGTTATTGAGGTTTGGATATATCGATGATTCAGAGGATGTATATATCGATGACTTGAGGATCAGAGTAGATTGATAAGGAGAGACTGATTACTGATTATTGATATATTGAGGCAGTGGTTTGTTGTACCAGATTACTCGATCGAATTGATACTTGCTGTTCACGATGATTATATAGAGACTATTGGTTGATAGATTAGTTAGTATTGTATTTTAGGGCTGATGGATATGAGACATTCATGATTATTCACTTTATTTACCTAGTTGATAGGAGCTTGTATCTGTGCCATTTTATTGGTAGTTTATCTTTGTTGGCTTAGGTCTAGTTTTGATACCCCTTAGACTGTGACTTGACTCAGCTCGATCTTGAGGTTGATATAATTGGTATTAGTTATCAGTTTTGATATTCATGCATTTAATTATTACTCATCCTGAATATCTTGATTTACATGAGAAACTTGATTGTTTATACATGATATCTACCTGATTCTATTGTCCATGTTACTTAATTGCTGGGAAAATATTATTATACGGTAACAACACCGCCATGTTATACTTGTTACATATTCCTGTTATACCGGTATCCTGTTCACTGATATTATATATTCCTGTTATACGGTATCCTGATTACATGTTGATATTGTTACCGTGACTACCACCGAGTTATCCCAGTGATTCAAGTAACATGCATATTAAGTAATCTTGATAAACTAATAACAGATATTAAACAACTTACACTGGGATTGGGGAGATTGATGGAGGAGACAACGTCTGTATTTTGGGTGGACCTAGGATTTAGGTTGCGCAGCTGAAAAAGGGTTCCACTGCAGGGTTCCCGTGGGGTGACTGGCACCCCGTTCTGTTCCTGTTATACATTTTATACATGTACCTGTTCTTTTATACATGTTCCTGACTACCTTGCGATAGGTCCTGGTTCAGCGCCAGGAGTCTCGGCCGGGGTCCCGGGTATGCACGGGACCCACCTAATATACAGAAAATATCTCCAACCGATCAGTTTTAATAACTTAGGATTCTGATTGACATGTGTAATATATGGGATGCGTCTATTATATGTGACAATTGGTGTTCGCTGACATAATTAATAATGATAAACTATTAATGTATTGTGACTAACCGTGATCACCCGACTGTATATATATGTATAAACTATGATAGATATAGGATTGTACACCAGACTAGTGACATATGCTAGGTTACACATCTTGACATTGGTTGTTTGTTTACAGTTGTAATAGTTGTCTTTTCTCTACATCCTTGTAATTATTCAGTTATACTTCAGTTATTTGTTTAACATGTTATTTAGTTATCTTCTGTCTGAAGTTTATCATATTGTTATATGTTCATATTGTTTTTATGCACGAGCACCTTCCCTGTTACACACAAACTCATTAGGTCGCTTCTGACTACCCTGGCTTCGCACGTTCAGGGTATTGGACATCTTCTTATATTGTTCAGGTATTCATGTGATCTACGCGTTACGAGAAGTTGGAGTCTCTCTTTCTTGATTATAGGTATTCTTCCTATTTTATTCATGTTATTTCCTGATTCTATCTTTATCGTATCCAGTTGCCATTTTTTTCCTTTACTTATCTGTTGGCCCAAAGGCCTTCCACCCTAGTTTTGATGATGATTAACTCATGTAGTTATGTTTACTAATAATCTTGTATTGTTTAAGTTTCAGATCATTAACCAAGATATTAGTTGGTGATTAGCTTCAACAAGGTGTTTGGAAGCTTATCATGGTGATTCCGGTGCCAAAGCTTAAAGATCATACCTTTGCACTCGGTGGATCGCGTTTGCGAGAAAGTCTTCTTGATGACTCGAAGACTTAGGTATCCATAGTTTAGTTTAATGTGTTTTAGATCCATTTGTAAAGCTTAGTATAGTTGATATGCTCAAGTACACATACACACACATTTCATGATTTGGATTTTGGTTTTCATGAATAGTTTGATCAAAACAAGTTTACATGTTTTATATGTATATTAGATGTGCTCTATATACATACATGCTTATATGACTTATACAAACTTAGTTTGACATACCTATTCATGTAGTTTTATGTTTTGGTATAAAACATATTTTTGAAATTAAAGAACAAAAACTGTGATATATTTTGTGAATGTATATTGGACCTATGTCCATATGCATCATGCTTAATAATGTTCAAATATCATGTTTTTGTATTTCTATAAAGTTTTAGGAAAATCAGATTTCCTATTGAAAAATCAAGTTTGATAAAAATACAAGTTTTGGTTTTTGATAAAATTGGCAAGACACAAAAATGAATTGATGATTATATGTCTTGAAAATTTTATCACATGTTTATAAAATGTTAAAACATGTTTTATAGAATTTTTCAGAAAAAGATAAAAGATTTTTATAAAATATTTTTCCCAAATTTTCTGATCTTATTTTTTGTGCTGACAGGCTGGTCGGTCGACCGGGACGGTCGACCGCACCGGTCGACCGACGTGCACAGACTTGTGCACGTCTGCAGCACAGTGGTCCGGTCGACCGGACGGTCGACCGCTGCAGAGAGTTCTGCTCTCTGTTAGTTTGGGTCGACCGGGCGGTCGACCGGTAGCTCCAACGGGTCAAAATATGACCGTTGGACGGTCGACCGGCCGGTCGACCGTTGCCTGTCAGATCTGCCAGCTCAGCTCTAACGGCTAGTTTCTGTTTTGGCCTATATAAACCCCATCTCTTTGGGATTTTGGCTAAGGTTTTCAAGGAGAAAATTCCAGACTTTCTCTAGTGTTTAAAAGAGTTTTAAAAGAGTTTTTAAGTCAAAAAGATTTCATCTTATTTGTTTTTGGGTTTTTGGAAAATCAAAGAAAGCTAGGGTTTTGAGAGATTGTTTTGTTTTTCGTTTTCTATCATTTACAAGTGATTTCCCAAGTAGATTTTCTTTGTTGCTGGTTTCCAAAAACACCTTGTTTCCACACTTGAGCTATCACCTATCCTAATCTATTAGGATCTTGTTTTTGTGGAAAAAGAAAAGAGAAAAGAAAGAAAGATTGTGTTTGTGGTCTTTGTAACCACTTATTGTAAACCCTCCTTACTTTTGTGAATCCCTCTTCAGTAGAGGTGATCGGAGTGGTATTGGTTTGGATCCCTCTTAGGTAGAGGTGATTGTGTTGGTTGTGAGCCTCTTCGGTAGAGGTGGTTGTTGGTTGGTTGTTGGCCTCGGTGGAGGTTGTTGTTTGAGAGAGGAGTTTGGTACTCCTAGTGTTGTAACAAATCCTCTTCGGTAGAGGTTCCCTCGGTGGGAGATAGTGGATTGGAAATCCTACACGGTGGTGTAGGCGGGGATGTAGAGCAAGGTGCTCGAACCTCGAAACATATCTTGGTCTTTGCGATTGATCCATTGTCTCTCTAACTCTCTCTTATTTATATTGTGCAAAACATCATACTTCATTCATATCATATTTGCTTGTGTTGAGCATAATTCATCTTGTCATATTTATTTGCTTGTGTTGTGCCTTGCATAATCCATATTGCTATATCCTTGATTGCTTGGATTGCTTGTGTGTGTGTGCCTAACTTATACTCATCCAACAAGAGCTTCACATAGCACCTCAACCCATTTCAAGGGGAATCAAGGGGAGTTAGTCCAGAGCCTCGCAAGGGGAATTTGGCTACACTTGTTGTATTGTATTAGTTTGTGCATAATTTGCATTAGCTTCCGTTTTTAGCGCACTTAGTTTTGCATTTAATTTTAGATTAGCACTAACACCTATTCACCCCCCCTCTAGGCGTTTTTCAATTGGTATCAGAGTTTGTGCTCCTGATACTTAGGCTTAACATCCTAGGAGTGAGATCCATTTGCTTGCTAATCTATTGTTTGCATTTGCTTGTTTGCACACATATAGTTTACCATGGCCTTCATGACCCCACCTATGTATGATCCTTCCAACATTCTTGTTTGGAAGATTAGGATGACCGTTTATTTACAAACCCTAGGTCATAAAGTTTATCTTGCTATTACCAAGGAATCCTTCCTTAGTGATCGCAATCATATAGGGGCCAATGCACAAGCCCTAGAGGCCATTAGAAGCACTTTATCTAAAGATTATCTTTTATGTGTTTCTAACTTTGATTCCGCTTTTGTAGTGTGGAACAAATTGACAACCACCACCACCTCCGAGCTTCAATTGCCAAATCAACCGGAGGAGTCTAGTGGAGATTCCGAATCACAATGCTATATGGTCCAAGGGAATGACTCCCTTGAGGTACAATCGGAACTTCAACTAGATAGTGATGATGCTAGTTCTTCATGTGATGATATTGTAGATCCCCATGCTTTAAATGAAGAACTTTCTATTGTTTGTGAAAAACTAATAGAAAAATATAATTTGTTGAAAAAGAAAAGTCTAGGCATTGAACAAGAAAATAAGAGTTTGCATGCTAGACTTAACAATGTTTTGCAAGAGAAGGTTGAGGTCTATAATGAAAGGGATTCATTGAGATCTCAATTAGAACTTGCACTAAAAGAAAAATATTTTTAAAATCTAAAAATGATTGCCATGTTCTTTTGAAGAAAAATGAGAACTTGTCTTCAAAAGTAGATTTTGTTTTAAAAGAGAATGTTGTTGAAAAACAAAATATTTCTATTTCAAATGAGTTGAATGTTTGTTTAGACAAAAATATTGTTTTACAAAATAATATTGATGCACATGTTTGCCATGCTAGGGTAGTATCACACACTTCACCTAATGCATGTACCTCTTCTTCTAAGATTAATAATGATATATCCATGCTTAAGGAGAAGGTAGATTGTTTGAGCTCCACTATGAGCCAATGTGTCATGAACCACTCACGGTTGGAAACCTTGGTTCGAAAGAAACAAATTCCATCCTATATGCATGCACACCCTCCACGGCATACACATGCTCCTCACGAACACACCCATCACACGTATGCTCATGTGTACACTTGTACACATTGTGGTCGTAAGGGCCACCTTGCTAAATTTTACTATGATAGATTACATGTTGATAATTTAGCAAAGAAATTTGTTTGGGTTAGAGAAGGGACTAACCCCCATGGACCCAAAAGAGTATGGGTACCAAAGACCACCCCTCCAATTTTTGATGTAGGTGTGGGCTCTCACATGACGTGAGAGTGGCCGTACCTTGGAGTGGATGTGTTCCGAGCTTCATGGAAATCAATTGGATGCATCACTTTCAAGGGAAGTGTTGGTGGAGAGGACCACCATATTTTGGAGACAAGGAGAGTTGCCTTCTAGGTTTTGGTAACAATTCCTAACTCCTTATTATAGTTTACATGCTTTCATATTCATTTATTTTATAGCATATTTTCATTGTCTATGGATTAGTATGTACATGCCATGTTTATTAGATCCTTGACATACATGTATAGTATTTGAGACACACTTGCTTATATGAACCCATATTTAGTGTTCTCACCTTTTGTTTAAGCTATAATGTACATCATGAATCTAATACATGTGAATTTACATAGTAATCATGTTTTAGTTTTCTCATGATGATTTTTTGTTGTTTTATGCTTTATGTGGTATAAACTAGTTTAGATGTAGATTTTATCAAAACTTGCATGTATGCATGTACACATAGTGAGAACAAATTGACTTTTATATGTTTGCACTTCATGCTCATTTGTACCCACTATATGCACATGTATAAGCTAGTTTTGATGATTCCTTCATTTATACTTGCTATGCCTATTTTCATGTTTTTACTTCATGTATATGTATTTTGAATTCAAACCTAATAAATATACATGTATACCCATGAGTCTTTTGCCTTCATGCAAATACTTTTAATAGACTCATTTACGGTTGGGATATGTATGTATATTGTTAAATTTGGATGAATCATACATATACCTAGAAGTTTGATAAAAGAATTTTTGATGAATCTTTGCTTGTTTTATATAGCAAAATAATATTCGTGTTTGTTTTGATACTTCATGTTTTGAATATATGTTTAGATGTTAGTTTTCATTAAGACTAGGATTTATATTTGTACATATGATGGGCTACAAACAAATCTATATATGTTTGAGATTGAATGCTTGTTTGTTCCCATTAGATGTGCTAGTATAGTCTAGTTTTGATGATTCATACATTTTAAACTTGTATTCCATTTTTGGTATTTGTTTTTTATGATTATGAGTTTTCATTTCATGTATATGTGTATTTTGCCAAACTTGAAGATATAAATGTATACCCCTTGAGTCATTTGCCTTTCATGCAAATATCTATTATGGACTCAAAGTGTGTTTAAGGGATATGTATGTATACTTCTTGTGTTGACAAATCATACATATACCTTGAAAAGAATTGGTATCAAATTGTTTTAATGAAAAGCTAAATTTTCATACTTTTCATGCTTTTCATGTTTTCCTTGAATTGGTATTTAAACTTCATGTATATGTTTACCTTGTCCAAACCATTAGATATACATGAATATCCTTTTTGAGCCACGTGCCTTCATGCATATATCCTTGTGGACTCGTTTGTATCTTGGATATGTATGTATACTTTGGTTTGTATTAGACATACATATGCCTTGAAGATAAATAATATAATTTTTAGTTTTCTTGTTTAAAGGAATAATTGAACTTAATTGAACAAATTTTCATGATTGTGATCTCCATACTTGACTTGTACACTCACATTTATTATTTGCTCATGTTTTGTTTTCATGAGACATTTTTATGCTTAATTGGATTAGAGTGTTGATTATCATGTGGATTTCATTTTTATGAAAAATGATTTGTATTTATTCCTTACTTGAAGGATTTCGTACTAGTTAACAAAACTTTTTTTTTAACTAGTTCATATTCTTCATTATAATATGAGATATATACTTGACCCTATTCTTTCAATTGGTATCATTGAACACTTTCAATTGGTATCAATTTTTGATCTTTTTGTATACTCATATATGTTTTGTATATGTATGCTTACTCTTTCAAGAATATCAATGTCAATTGGTATCTAATTTTCATACGTATATATACTTGTTTATGCTAAGCTTGAAAAAATTTTCTATTGTTTGATTTGTTTTCAATTGGTATCTTAACAAGCTTATGCATATGTTTAGTTGGTATTTCATAAAGGGGGAGAAAATTTGATGTTGTCTTTCAATTGGTATTTGATTTCCACTCCCTCGCTTTATGTTAAAATATAGTTTCAAATTGGTATCATATGTTTAAAAGAACACATTTCTCTTAATGATATCAAGATGTTTATGTTAAATGTTTTAAATTGGTATCTCAAAATTTGTTTAAGAAAAACATATTTATTTTACATTGCCTATATGTGTATAAATTCATGTTGAGTGTATCTTGTATTGAAGAGCTTGACAACTCTTCCTTATGTGGTACACGTGTGTAGGGGGAGCTTTACATCTCCTTTATGCATTACATATTTTGTGTTATGTGAATTAGGGCGTGTCTTCCTTTCTTCATGTAACTCATATGTGTAGGGAAGCTAACTTAGCGTCTTCCTCTTCATGAATGTATATAGCATATAACATTTATTAATCTTTATTTATCTTCATTTGGTATCAAGATGCTTCATTGACATATTTTTAATTGATATCATGTTTGTAGTCACCCCTTATTGACTTTGTTTTTGTTTTAGACAAAAAGGGGGAGACCATTGTTTGCATTGTTTTGATTGACACAAAAAGGGGAGAAAAAAATTTTTACCCCTCATTTTATTTATAGTTTTTGAATGTTTACCCCTTTGTTGATGATTGACAAAAAGGGGGAGAATTATTTGTGAGTTATATATATATGCATAGTTATGTTTTTGCATATATTAAGTTTAATATAGTTTAATGTATGTTTATTGGTATCTAGAGCATCTAGAAAATGTTTATTTGTTAATTGGTATCTAGAGCATGCTTTGCTTTAAATATTTCATTGGTGTCTAGAACCTTTATTGTTTATGCATATTTGTGCATTCATGTTTTTAAGAGCCTTCATTGCATATTATTATGTTTATTTGGCTATGCATGAGTTAAGGGGGAGCTTTCTTGAAGCTTTACTTTAATCCATGCATATATAACTCCATGAGTTTTGTCATCATCAAAAAGGGGGAGATTGTTGGCCCAAAGGCCTTCCACCCTAGTTTTGATGATGATTAACTCATGTAGTTATATTTACTAATAATCTTGTATTGTTTAAGTTTCAGATCATTAACCAAGATATTAGTTGGTGATTAGCTTCAACAAGGTGTTTGGAAGCTTATCATGGTGATTCCGGTGCCAAACTTAAAGATCATACCTTTGCACTCGGTGGATCGCGTTTGGGAGCAAGTCTTCTTGATGACTCGAAGACTTAGGTATCCATAGTTTAGTTTAATGTGTTTTAGATCCATTTGTAAAGCTTAGTATAGTTGATATGCTCAAGTACACATACACACACATTTCATGATTTAGATTTTGGTTTTCATGAATAGTTTGATCAAAACAAGTTTACATGTTTTATATGTATATTAGATGTGCTCTATATACATACATGCTTATATGACTTATACAAACTTAGTTTGACATACCTATTCATGTAGTTTTATGTTTTGGTATAAAACATATTTTTGAAATTAAAGAACAAAAACTGTGATATATTTTGTGAATGTATATTGGACCTATGTCCATATGCATCATGCTTAATAATGTTCAAATATCATGTTTTTGTATTTCTATAAAGTTTTAGGAAAATCAGATTTCCTATTGAAAAATCAAGTTTGATAAAAATACAAGTTTTGGTTTTTGATAAAATTGGCAAGACACAAAAATGAATTGATATGATTGATATATGTCTTGAAAATTTTTATCACATGTTTATAAAATGTTAAAACATGTTTATAGAATTTTTCAGAAAAAGATAAAAGATTTTTATAAAATATTTTTCCCAAATTTTCTGATCTTATTTTTTGTGCTGACAGGCTGGTCGGTCGACCGGGACGGTCGACCGCACCGGTCGACCGACGTGCACAGACTTGTGCACGTCTGCAGCACAGTGGTCCGGTCGACCGGACGGTCGACCGCTGCAGAGAGTTCTGCTCTCTGTTAGTTTGGGTCGACCGGGCGGTCGACCGGTAGCCAACGGGTCAAAATATGACCGTTGGACGGTCGACCGGCCGGTCGACCGTTGCCTGTCAGATCTGCCAGCTCAGCTCTAACGGCTAGTTTCTGTTTTGGCCTATATAAACCCCATCTCTTTGGGATTTTGGCTAAGGTTTTCAAGGAGAAAAATTTCAGACTTTCTCTAGTGTTTAAAAGAGTTTTAAAAGAGTTTTTAAGTCAAAAGATTTCATCTTATTTGTTTTTGGGTTTTTGGAAAATCAAAGAAAGCTAGGGTTTTGGGAGATTGTTTTGTTTTTCGTTTTCTATCATTTACAAGTGATTTTCCAAGTAGATTTTCTTTGTTGCTGGTTTCCAAAAACACCTTGTTTCCACACTTGAGCTATCACCTATCCTAATCTATTAGGATCTTGTTTTGTGGAAAAAGAAAAGAGAAAAGAAAGAAAGATTGTGTTTGTGGTCTTTGTAACCACTTATTGTAAACCCTCCTTACTTTTGTGAATCCCTCTTCGGTAGAGGTGATCGGAGTGGTATTGGTTTGGATCCCTCTTAGGTAGAGGTGATTGTGTTGGTTGTGAGCCTCTTCGGTAGAGGTGGTTGTTGGTTGGTTGTTGGCCTCGGTGGAGGTTGTTATTTGAGAGAGGAGTTTGGTACTCCTAGTGTTGTAACAAATCCTCTTCGGTAGAGGTTCCCTCGGTGGGGGAGATAGTGGATTGAAAATCCTACACGGTGGTGTAGGCGGGGATGTAGAGCAAGGTGCTCGAACCTCGAAACATATCTTGGTCTTTGCGATTGATCCATTGTCTCTCTAACTCTCTCTCATTTATATTGTGCAAAGCATCATACTTCATTCATATCATATTTGCTTGTGTTGAGCATAATTCATCTTGTCATATTTATTTGCTTGTGTTGTGCCTTGCATAATCCATATTGCTATATCCTTGATTGCTTGGATTGCTTGTGTGTGTGTGCCTAACTTATACTCATCCAACAAGAGCTTCACATAGCACCTCAACCCATTTCAAGGGGAATCAAGGGGAGTTAGTCCAGAGCCTCGCAAGGGGAATTCGGCTACACTTGTTGTATTGTATTAGTTTGTGCATAATTGCATTAGCTTCCGTTTTTAGCGCACTTAGTTTTGCATTTAGTTTTAGATTAGCACTAACACCTATTCACCCCCTCTCTAGGTGTTTTTCATTATCTGTTATCATTGTATTAGATATTTATATGTCATATTGTAGTGATATTGATTATCGTAGTAGATTTTGTACCTTGTTTAGGTTACTTTAGGCTTAGTGTGTATGCGTGGGGTATTTTTCGCGTATATACGTCGTCGACCTTCGTCGCGTCTCCGCTCCAGCGTATTTTGGGAAACGCGGCGTGACAGGGTTTTCTTGGTATTAGAGCCAGGTTCGACATAAAAAGAGAATCTAGTTCTTACCGATTACCTGAGACAAGTTACATTTACACTGCAAAATACATATACTATCCATTCGATGATATTGACTCCATATGGAATTGATCGTCTTGCCTTTTGGAATCCATCTCTTGAATCTTTTGATTTTCCTAATTCCAACTCTTTTTCTAGAGTAATCTGGGTTCCATTTTGATTCCTATTCTCTTTTCGATTCTATTTCCCCTGATTTTGCCCCTGAGTTTGATCGCCTCATTTTAAAGCCAGTAGCAGAGATCAGAGCGCGCAGTGGAAACGTGATGAAGACTTGATACAGTGAGAAGTGGTGTGGAAGTTTCATCTTCTTCCTAATTTGATTTTTATCATTCCCCGCTTTATTAAAATTTCGAGGACGAAATTTTTGTTGAGGTGGGTAGAATATAATATCCCCTATTTAATAATACCATATTATTATTTTAAATATTTACCTAAATTCTACCTATTATCTTATTATTATTAATTAACTTGATTTAGTATCATTATTAGTAATATTATTATTTATGACTTGTAGACTCTTATTACTTATATTTAGTTATTTTAAATTATTATTAATGGGTAGTATTATTATTTTCATCCAAACCCAATAAGCTCAGCCCATTCTCCTTTCTTTTTTTTTCTTTTCCTTTTTATTCTAAGCCCACATGAGCCAAGCCCACTTCTTATTTGACTGGCACCCCGTTCTGTTCCTGTTATACATGTTATACATGTACCTGTTCCTATTATACATGTTCCTGACTACCTTGCGGTAGGTCCTGGTTCAGCGCCAGGAGTCTGGGCCGTGGTCCCGGGTATGCACGGGACCCACCTAAAACACAGACAATGTCTCCAACCGATCAGTTTCAATAACTTAGGACTCTGATTGACATGTATAATAAGCGTAGTATGGGATGCGTCTATTACATGTGGCAATTGGTGTTCGCTGACATAATTAATAATGATAAACTATTAATGTATTGTGACTAACCGTGATTACCCGACTGTATATATATGTATAAACTATGATAGATATAGGATTGTACACCAGACTAGTACATATGCTAGGTTACACATCTTGACATTGATTGTTTGTTTACAGTTGTAATAGTTGTCTTTTCTCTGCATGCTTGTAATTATTCAGTTATACTTCAGTTATTTATTTAACATGTTATTTAGTTATCTTCTATCTGCAGTTTATCATATTGTTATATGTTCATATATTTTTATGCACGAGCACCTTCCCTATTACACACACACTCATTAGGTCGCTTCTGACGACCCTGGATTCGCACGTCCAGGGTATTGCACATCTTCTTATATTGTTTAGGTATTCATGTGATCGTACGCGTTACGAGAAGTTGGAGTCTCTCTTTTCTTGATTATAGGTATTCTTGCTATTTTATTCATGTTATTTCCTGATTCTATCTTTATCGTATCCAGTTGCCATTTTCTTTCCTTTATTCATCTGTTATCATTGAGTTAGATATTTATATGTCATATTGCAGTGATATTGATTTATCGTAGTAGATTTTGTACCTTATTCAGGTTACTTTAGGCTTAGCGTGTATGTGTGGGATATTTTCATCGCGTATATACGTCGTCGACCTTCGTCGCGTCTCCGCTCTAGCGTATTTTGGGAAGCGGGGCGTGACACTATCGGAGTCATTTGGATTCACAAACATTGAAGAGGGAAGCAAACAAAAATAGAATAGAGAAAGAAAAGAAAACTTTGATTTGATTCAAATAACAATGAAAGAAAAGATTACTTACACCGGTTTCACCCTCAGTACAAGTTTGTTCTCATTCCTCCACAAAATCTCCTCTCCTCTCAGTTATATAAAAAAATAAAAATTACATAAAAACTAAAAACCTAAGTTAAAAACTATAGAATAGCCTAAATTCTACTCTCTGCTCGGTCGTTCCCTGTAGTCTCTGAAAACCCAGTATTTATAGGCAAAACCAAACGGGGGAGAGGTATGAAGAAGGGGGAGCAAACGCTCCCCCAACTTCCTCAACAAAGCCACAAAAAATGCGACTTTGGCCGCGTTCCGTGCGGCCTGGGTGTGGCCAGGTAGCCAACCCAGGGAGCACACGTCTCTGGTTTCTCGATTTTCGTTTATCTTTAGCTGGATTTTTAGTTTAGATCTGGGATTTTAACGAAACTACCTTTGATCTTTGGCTTTAACTATTGATTTGTGAAGATTTATCTTAACCAGTTTTCAACTGATTTTATCTTCTCTGATTTGCCTTGATCTGTCTTGATTTTCTGATTTTGAAATAATTCTGAATTAAATCAGAATTTTGATGGGCTTTTGGGCTCGTTTCTCTTCTCTCTCCTTTAGCAAAGAGCCTACACATTATTAAATAAAAATAAGAATTATTAATAGGGTTTATTAGATTATAAACATGATAATGTAACAATATATATGCAATATATGTGACCGATCACACCCCCACACTTTCTTTTGCTCGTCCTCGAGCAAAATAACAAAACTAAACCAAAGATTATTACACCACTTTCGCAGGTCACGCGATTGCACTGAGCATGTACAACAAGCCGTTAAATCTCTAAATTTCTCCTAGAGGACGAGTTTTATTTCGTGAGAATTTTCAGTGGATTACACCCACAAAATCCATAAAGAAAGAGAAATAAAGAGTTAGTATTTTCGAAAAACATTTTGAAAGAGAAAAATATTTGAAGTATTATTGTAAAAGTTCAAATAATCTATAAGTTATAAGAAAATTGAACTTTTAATTCTTAAGCTTAGTCTTAATTCAAAAACTTATTTATCAACCAAGGCATAGAGTCAAACTGTATTTCTCATCTAATTTATTATTTTACCCTAAGTCATATGTACCTTTGTGACCGTGAAATTTTGACTCGGTGTTCTTTAACTCTAACTCTTATGCTTATTATTTTGTTCTTTTTTATCTTTTTTATTTTGTGGTGATTATTTCTTAGTTCTATTAAGCTTTTTGATTGGTAGTGAAAAGTGCATTTTTATCATGACATTTACCATCACATTTTCATATTTATTCATATAATTCTGCACATTTACTAATATTTTATGATTTATTGTGTGCAGGCCTTGAGTTCTTATTTTAATAATAAATAAAGCCTAAAAGAAGCCCAAAAGCCTAAATCCAAGCCCAAGTGCAAAAGTGCAATTACAAAATGTCAAAAGTGCAAATACACAAGGGCCAAAGTTGCAAATATTAAAGAAGAGGAAAGGATAGACTTCTATTCAACCCTAAAAACTTGCAGATGAGGATAAAAGCCAAAGAAGGAGAATTTAAGATCACAAATTCGTGGATAAAAGATTTGGGATCTAGGTAACTTGATTCCCAAGTTATATCCAAATCTAAAGATTAAGAGCCAGGTTGCAGCTTCCAGAAGGAAACGACCAGATGGACGGACCAGGAGAAGCCACGCGCCAAAGCGCGTGGCCAGCCGCCACCATAAGGCCGCGAAAACGCGGCCCAAGCCGCGTTTCCGCGGCAATCCAGTCATATCCAGGGAACCGCCTTCGTGGGAGAGTTGTGTTGGGACTCTACCTCCTTCTGCACCTATAAATACCCCCTGCAGTGCAACCGAGAAGAGCGTCCAGAACCAGAGGGCCAAATTTAGGGTTTTAGGCTTTCTTCTTTCTTGTAGTTTAGGTTTTCTTTGCTTTTTGTAATTTTTATGTAACTAAGAGCGAAGGAAGCTTTCATGGAGGAAGGAGTCCATGCTTGTACTGAGGTGACAGCGGTGTAAGCCTACTTTTCTTCCATTGTTAATGAAATCCACTTGAGGTTTGTTTTTTTTTTATTTTATGTTCTTTTATTCTTGTTTAATCTTGTGTTCTTTTATTCTTGTTTTCTTCTGTTTTCTCTCTAATCTCTTGTGAACCATGAGACCCAATTGCGTTGAGACTGCTTAGCCGAAGAAGAGCCCTTGATGGCCTATGGCGATGAACAAGTCTTCATAGTTTGTCTTTTATTTTCATAGTGTAGATCAAGAAGGCGTACGATCCTATACGCCATACTTGTACGCCTTCCAAGAAAAGTAAATCGTCGCAACGGTTCAAAGGTAAGCAGACTGAAGAGGTATGTATGTGTAGTTGCTTTCTTTTATTTCTTTAGTTTAGATCTCACACTACTACATTCTCAATTTCTTTTCTTCCATTGTAAATATCATTTCTTCTTCTCTATCTTCTTTCTTCCTAACTTAACATTAAAATATAAAAAAATTTAGAGATAACTTACAAACGCTTCCATCGCTAGTTCCCTCCCTGAGGATCACGACCCGCATAGCCACTGCTACCGCGGATTCGAATTGAGAACCTTGCACAACTTGTTCTAAATCTAATATTATTTATTTTGTGTGCAGGAAAAAATCTCAATCAAAACATTGGCGCCGTTGCCGGGGAGGGACGGTAAGTTTTTCTCTAATAATAAAAAATTATTAACTAATTCTTTTATTCTTTTCTGTTTGCAGGTTTGGAGAACAGGAAAACTGACAGCAGAAGTGGACATATAGCAACTCTGTGCCTCTGCCCTCGAAGGCAGAGCACAAGAGCCTACTTCAGAGCCGCGGAAACGCGGCAATTGCCGCGAAACCGCGGCATGAGTAGTTCCCTACTGATCCATCTTTTTGCAGGTTGCTGCAAATTGCAATATCTGTCTACTGCACTGTTAAACTTTGTTCTGAGATAACCCTGCTTACTGCTAATTAATCAACAGTAAAATACTTGTTGTTAAAGATAAAAATTGATTAGACGTTTGCATATCAGGCACGTGTCTTTTCAATTCCTTTATTTTACTGTTGAAGAGTGCTGGAGCAAGGTACGTTCGCATTGCATGTAGAATAGGACTCATCTCTTGGTTGATGCTTTGAGTGAATCTTATTTACATATTTTGGACACTTGCACAAATTTATTTTAAGGGCATAACCCATTAACAAAATAAGGTGGGGATTTCATCACCCTTCCTTAGCCCAAAATCATATCCCAAGCACTCACTAACCCAAACCTAACTTAAAATAGTAGACGTTGGCCCTAGGGACATCTCGGACTCAATTAGGAGATTATCCTAAGGGGGAACAGTGCTGGAATTTGACTCCTGCCAAATCAGTGTCTAGGAAGGGGATTGAGGGCCGAAAGCCCGAAGATTGGTGGTTATTTAATTAAGGAACGTTTTTGACGGAAAACCTCCCACCACTCTTGCCCTGACCTGGCTGATTAACTTGTGGTCAAAGTCTGCACCCTACCTCCCGTGGACAGTCTAACCAGTTAGGAGTCATCTAGGTCATAGATCTACCCTAACTTAGGTTAGAAATTTTTCTTTTTTTTTGTTTATTTGTTTGTTTTCTTTTTCTTTTGTTTGTTTTGTGTGATATGGCCTATAACAATAATTTTTTCAATTTTAATGAGGATCCATATTATACACCAACCTCTTTTTCGGATATTACCAACCCGGCATATCATAACTCTAACCAACCTAGTGTGCCAGATTGGTCTTATCCGAATCATTACATGCCCCAGTCCCAATACTATGAACAAGATTGGAATAATCATCACTACTCTTTACAGAGTCAATGGGGATTCAACACCCCTGAGCCATATGGTCAACCACCTGTTCAACCATTATCTTCGTACACGTCTTTTCCCACATCACCAATGTTTCAAGCCTCCAATGATCCATTCAATGGGTTAGAAGAAAAAGTGGATCGGTTGCAAGAGATAATGAATGATCAAATTTCTAGACTTTCAAACATTCTTGAACTTATCAACCAAGTTGATAGGAACCAAGAATCATCCTATCTAGAAGACCTTGATCAAAATTCAATTTCATCACATCAATATGAACTGGACCAATCTCAATCCTTGGACAAATTGGCTAGTTTTAATTTCAATGAGATTGAATTAGATTGTGAATGTGAACCCGATCCCCAACTTTGCGACTCAGTTTCCATCTTTGAATCTATGTTGACTCCAGTATCCTTACCCAATTTGGACCAACTTTCTGAGCCAACATTTATTCCTGTGCCCATAGATCATGAAATTGAATCACCCATTTTTGAAGATCATCATAGTGAACTTGACCAATTTCATACTTTTGAAAGTCCCCTTGACAAATTGGCAAGTTCTAATTTTTATGAGATTGAGACTAATGAGATATGTGACCTAGATTCCCAAATCTATGATCAAGTTCAAATTCCCGAATCATGATTGACTCCTGTTTTGTTACCCGACTTAGGTAATATTTAAGAGTCAGTTTTGATTCCCACACCTATCATTCCTGAACTTGAATCACCAAATTGAGTCACATTCAATTGTGGGAAAATGATTGTGGACTTGAGTTTCAATTTCTTGACTTGGACCCAATTCTTGAACCTAGCCCGACTCCTGAACCCTTACTTGATTTGAGTTTCTTTCCTGAGTCGGTATTAGTTCCTGAACCGATCATTCTTGAGTCCAAGTCAACCATTCTATCAAGTCACATTCTTTTGATTGACATAGGTATAGACCATGACTCTGTGATGATTTTCCAGGACTGGTCATGTAAAGGAAGTAAGTTTCACGAGAGGATCTTCCATGATCCTATTCATTCTGGGGACTATAAATATGTAAATAAAAAAGAGGTCAATAAAGGTAGGTCCCGTGAACTACCACATTATCTTGATTGGGCCGCATTTCGTGGACCAATTAGACCACCACCGGAACCACCACCATGAGGTAATTTTTTGCCTTCCCTTCTTCTTATTCATGCATATATGCATTCATTCATACATTGAGGACAATGCATGAGATAAGTGTGGGGGTGGGCTTTACTAACATATTAACATAGTTAGAAACTAACAAAAATTTGCTAAAAAAATTTAAAAAAAAAGGACAATATTTTGACTTATCTTTTGAAAGAAATCTAAGTTAGTCTTAAGAATTAGGAAAATCATGATTAGGATTTCTAAAAACTTGGTCAAAATAAATAAATTGTTTAAATTTTAGGTATAGGAGGAGAAATTGAATAATTAATTAGTCTTGATTTTTACCTTAATGAAATTTGCATACCTAATGCATATCTAGGATCTAAGACGAAGACCTTTGTGCCTCATATATATAAAAAAAAAAAAGAAAAAGAAAATCACTAATTAAGCTGGATACATGTGCCTCAAGAAGCATAAGTATTCATGCCTAAAAGTGAGTAAATAAAATAAAGTCCTTAGTTTTGGGGCCTAGTTCACTCGAATTTGAGTCCGCGGGGTGTTTTCTCACCTGGTGCCCTAAAGCCAACCGGTTTGGGAGTCATCGACTTTAAGTTCGTTACATGGGTGGATTAGAAAGCCTAAGGAAATTAAGGAAAAATTACTTATATATGTACTAACACATCTAATAGTCAATTAGTTGGGTATGAGGGCCTCAAGAAGCCTTGATGCTTACACGAAAGAAAATTAGATGAGTTATACATATTAAAAAAAAGAAAAAAATTATATATATATATAGAGGCATGAGAGTTCAAGTTAAGGAATTCCTAGTATAAATTCATAAGGATGCATATGACTTAGGGTAACGAAAAAGACTATACAAAAATTCAGTTTGATCCTTACCTAAAATGAATAACAATTGACTTTATTAAGACTAAGTTTAAGAATGAATAAAAATGATAATCCTAAAAACTTATAAATTACTTAGTCCTTTCAAACGTATTTCAAATATTTCCTTTTTATTGATTTTGTGGGTGTAATCCGCTGAAAACCCTCACGAGACAACACTCGTCCTCTAGGGTAACCTAGGGGTTTAACGGCTTATTGCACGTGCTAAGTGCAATCGTGATTCCTACGAAAGTGAGTTAGCTAGTTTAGTTTTTCTTTTTCTTTTTGATTTTTACTCGAGGACGAGCAAAAAGATAAGTGTGGGGGTGTGATTGGTAGTGAAAAGTGCATTTTTATCATGACATTTACCATCACATTTTCATATTTATTCATATAATTCTGCACATTTACTAATATTTTATGATTTATTGTGTGCAGGCCTTGACTTCTTATTTTAATAATAAATAAAGCCTAAAAGAAGGCCAAAAGCCCAAATCCAAGCCCAAGTGCAAAAGTGCAATTACAAAATGTCAAAAGTGCAAATACACAAGGGCCAAAGTTGCAAATATTAAAGAAGAGGGAAGGATAGACTTCTATTCAACCCTAAAAACTTGCAGATGAGGATAAAAGCCAAAGAAGGAGAATTTAAGATCACAAATTCGTGGATAAAAGATTTGGGATCTAGGTAACTTGATTCCCAAGTTATATCCAAATCTAAAGATTAAGAGCCAGGATGCAGCTTCCAGAAGGAAACAACCAGATGGACGGACCAGGAGAAGCCATGCGCCAAAGCGCGTGGCCAGCCGCCACCATAAGGCCGCGGAAACGCGGCCCAAGTCGCGTTTCCGCAGCAATCCAGTCATATCCACGGAACCGCCTTCATGGGAGAGTTGTGTTGGGACTCTACCTCCTTCTGCACCTATAAATACCCCCTGCAGTGCAACCGAGAAGAGCGTCCAGAACCAGAGGGCCAAATCTAGGGTTTTAGGCTTTCTTCTTTCTTGTAGTTTAGGTTTTCTTTGCTTTTTGTAATTTTTATGTAACTAAGAGCGGAGGAAGCTTTCATGGAGGAAGGAGTCCATGCTTGTACTGAGGAGACAGCGGTGTAAGCCTACTTTTCTTCCATTGTTAATGAAATCCACTTGAGGTTTATTTTTTTTTATTTTATGTTCTTTTATTCTTGTTTAATCTTGTGTTCTTTATTCTTGTTTTCTTCTGTTTTCTCTCTAATGTCTTGTGAACCATGAGCCCAATTGCGTTGAGACTGCCTAGCCGAAGAAGAGCCCTTGATGGCCTATGGCGATGAACAAGTCTTCATAGTTTGTCTTTTATTTTCATAGTGTAGATCAAGAAGGCGGACGATCCTATACGCCATACTTGTACGCCTTCCAAGAAAAGGTAAATCGTCACAACGGTTCAAAGGTAAGCAGACTGAAGAGGTATGTATGTGTAGTTGCTTTCTTTTATTTCTGTAGTTTAGATCTCACACTACTACATTCTCAATTTCTTTTCTTCCAATGTAAATATCATTTCTTCTTCTCTATCTTCTTTCTTCCTAACTTAACATTAAAATAATAAAAAATTTTAGAGATACAAACGCTTCCATCGCTAGTTCCCTCCCTGAGGATCACGACCCGCATAGCCACTGCTACCGCGGATTCGAATTGAGAACCTTGCACAACTTGTTCTAAATCTAATATTATTTATTTTGTGTGCAGGAAAAAATCTCAATCACTTTTTAATTTGCCCATGTAACGAGCCTTTAATCGGTGACTCCCAAACCAAACGGTCTTAGGGCACCGGGTGAGAAAACACCCCAAGGACTTAAGAACTCGAGCAAATAAGACCACAAGACTAAGGATTTTATTATATGAACCGCTTTTAGGCGTGAATACTTATACTTTATAAGGCACAAATACCCAGCTTAATCAGAGGATTTTTATTTTATTTTTTATTTTTTTCTTTTTCTTTTTCTTTTTCTTTTTCTTTTTCTTTTTTCTTTTTTTTTAATAAGGCATAAGAATTTTTATTTTGAACCCTAATTGTGTAAGTGTGCAAAATATGCATATATCGTCAAGATAAAAATCAAGACTAAATTACTTTTTCAAATTATCTTCCTAACCTTAGAAATCAAACAAATAATCTTATTTTGACCAAGTATAAGATATCTTAATTATGATTCTCCTATTCCTTAAAATTGACTTAATTTCTTACAAAAAAATGTCAAAATATTGATTTTATTTTCAAAAAGTTTTTTTAAAAGTAAAGAAAATGTTAATATTTTTTAAAATAATAAAAGAAAATTTTAAGTTATGTTTGAACTCTCCCCCACACCTATCTCATGCATTGTCCTCAATGTATGAATTAATGCATAGATGCATGAAAAAGAATAAAGGAAAGGAAAATATTACCTTATGATGGTGGTTCCGGTGGTGGTCTGATTAGGTCAAGCGTTGCTATCCAATCAAAATAATGTGGTGGTTCACGGAACCTACCTTTATTAACCTCTTTTTTTTTCATATTTACAATCCCCAGTATGATCATGAAAGATCCTATCATGAAACTTACTCCCTTTATATGACCAGTCTTACAAAATCATCACGGAGTTATCATGGTCTATACCTATGTCCAACAAAAAGATGTGACTAAGTGGAATGGTTGACTTGGGCTCAAGAATGATAGGTTCAGGAACCAATGCTAACTCAAAAAAATTAACTTTGGGTTCGAGAGTTAGTTTTGGTTTAAGAGTTGAGCCCAAGTCCAAGAATTGAAATTCACATTCTTTTTCCATTAATGAAATGTGATTATCCAAAATTGGTGATTCCATTTCTAAATCTATGGGTATGAGAATAAATGTTGGCTCTAAAAATTGGTCCAAATTGGGTAAGAAAATCAGAGTCAACATAGATTCAAAGATGGAAACTGAATCACAAAGTTGGTAATCGGGTTCACATTCATAATCAAATTCAATCTCATTAAAATAAAAACTTACCAATTCGCCAATGGATTGATATTGGTCAAGTTCAAGGTTTTGTGGTGAAATTGAATCTTGGTCAAAGTTTTCAAGATACCATGATTCTTGGTTTTCCTCAATATAGTTAGAAGTGTCTAGAATATTTAAAGATTGGGTAGGGAGAGTTTTCTTATTCCTACGCATGTTTCCAATCTACTAAGTCTTGCTTCTATCATATCGAGTGGATCATTTTGACATTGAATCATGATTTCTATACTCTTTTCTAAGTTGTCATGTTCTCCTTGAAAGGATCCGTGACTTGAAAATTTTGACGAGATTTTGAGTCTTCTAAAATTTGAATTTGTCGCTCAAGCTCATTTAAAGCTTCCATCCTCTTTTCCCAGTCAATTGATTTTTCTAATGGTTATTCGGGAGGAGTATATGAAGCTGGATGTTGGTAAGGTGGTTGATAATATAACTCGGGGGAGTTGTATCCCCATTGACTCTGTGAGGAGTAGTGATGATTATTCCAGTCTTGTTCATAGTATGGAGACTGGGGCATGTATTAATTTGGATAAGACCAATCTGGCACACTAGGTTGGTTAAAGTTATGATATACCGGGTTGGTAATATCCGAAAAAAAGATCGGGGTGTAACATGGATTACCATTTAAATTGAAAAAATTGTTGTTATAAGTCATATCACACAAGAAATGTCAAACACAAATAAAGAAAAACAAACAAATAAGAAAACAAATAAAAAGAAAAAATTTAACCTAAGTTAGGGTAGACCTTAGACTTAGACGACTCCTAACTGGTTAGACTGTCCATGGGGGTATATTGTAGAATCTGACTACAAGTTAATCGGCCAGGTAGGGGCAAGATTAGTGAGAGGTATCCGTGCCTAAACAATGGGCCTAATTATGCCAAACCACCAACCTTCACGGTTTAACCCCTCAATCTCCAACCTTAGACACCGATTTGGCAAGAGTCAAATTCTAATCAACTTCGCCCTTAGTCCGAGATATCCCTAGGGCCAACGTCTACTCAATTTTATTTAGGTTTGAGTTAGTGAGTGAGGAGATTGTTTGTAAGCTAAGAGAGGGTAATGACTTCCCCACTTTATCTTGTTTATAGGACAAGTACTTAAGTCAATTTAGTACAATGTGTACATAAAAAGTACACTTAAGCAATGTAATAATAAAAAGTGTTCCTATGCTACATTCTTATGCACACGTACCTTTGCTCCAGCACTCTTCAACAGTAATGTAAAATGTAAACGAATTAGACACGTGCCTAAATGCAAGTCTAAACCATTTTTTTAGCATTTAAAAAACATCATTTTACTGTTGAGGTTAGAAAGTATGTACAATGGGACAAATAAGGAAATAAATACTACAGAAATTTAGCTTTGCAATTCAGCCAACCTGCAAAAATACAAGTTAGTAGTTCACTCAGTTTGCCACTGGAATATAGCAAATCTGAGGGTTACTGGGCTCTGCTTTGTTGAGCAGAGTCCAGGGCCACTTATCTGTCCACTATAGCAAAAAATTCCTTCATGTTAAACCGTACACCAAGAACAAAGAAGAAGGTTAACCATAAAATGTAAACTTAAAAAGAGAATTACTTATCGTCCCTCCCCGACAACGGCGCCAAAATTTGATTGGATTTTACCTACACAAAAATACAGAATTTAAGAACTTAAGAATAGTATGTGCAAGTACTCAATTCTATCGCAATAGCAAGTGTCTATACGGGTCGTGATCCACAAGAGGGACTAGCGATGGAAGCTTTTTAGTAAGTTCTCTTTTAAGTTACAATCAATGGTTAAAGATCTTCTTTTAGTTCTTTAAAAGAAGAGAAATATAAGTTACAGTTAAGTTAAAAAAAAGTGGTAGATTGAGAAGGTGGAGAAAATGAAAAATGAATTTAAACAAAGAAATTAAAAAGAGTGATAAAAGAGTTGGTAGATTGTGGTATTGGTGATCTAAATTAAAATTAAAAGAAAAGAAAGTTAAAACCTAAAAAGCTTACTTACCTCTTCGGCGCCTGCTTACCTTTGACCTGTATCGATGATATACCTTTGTTTGAAGGCAAGCGAAGTATGACAAATAGGATCTTTCCCATTCCCGATTTACATTATGAAATGAAGGGGCAAGCTACACTACCATAGAAATGGATATCCATCACCATAAGCCATCAACGGCACTTGCAAGGTTAAGGCACTTTCGAGACTATCAGAGTCATTTGGATTACAAATACAGAAGAGGGAAGCAAACAAAAATAAAAGAAAAGAAAAGAAAACTTTGATTTGATTCAAATAACAATGAAAGAAAAGATTACTTACACTGGTGTCACCCTCAGTACAAGCTTGTTCTCATTCATCCACGAAAATCTCCTCTCCTCTCAGTTATATAAAGAAAATAAAAATTACATAAAAAACTAAAAACTAAGTTACAAACTACAGAATAGCCTAAATTCTACTCCTGCTTGGTCGTTCCCTGTAGTCTCTGAAAAACTCAGTATTTATAGGCAAAACCAAATGGGGGAGAGGTACAAAGATAGGGAGAGCAAACGCTCCCCGAACTTCCTAAACAAAGCCCGTCCGCAACCTGGGTGTGGCCAGGTGGCCACACCCGGGGACGCACGTCTCTGGTTGCTCGATTTTCAATCTTCAGCTGGATTTTCAGTTTAGGTCCGGGATTTTGACGAAACTGTCTTTGATCTTTGGCTTTAACCAATTGATTTGTAAAAATTTGTCTTAACTAGTTTTCAACTGATTTTATTTTCTCTGATTTGCCTTGATCTGCCCTGATTTTCTGATTTCAAATTAATTCTGAATTAAATCAGAATTTTGATGAGCTTTTGGCCTCGTTTCTCTTCCCTCTCCTTTAGCAATGGACCTGCACATTATTAAATAAAAATAAGAATTATTAATAGGGTTTATTAGATTATAAACATGATAATGTGATAATATATATGTAATATATGTGACCGATAAATACCAGTTGAAAATCACCTAGAGGGAGATGTATAGGTGATGAACTAAAAACAAAGCAGAAATAAAAATAATCACAGAAAACTATTAGTGATCAATATCACTTATCAAGAAATAAAGTTGTATACCCAGTGAAGAGTTTTGAACTTCTCCTCGTAATTCCTCTTAAATAAGAGTTGAGGTACATAATTTCTGTCTTGATGTATTATGAGTCAAAACAAATAATCTTGCAATAATAAAAAATAAACAAATATAATAATGTAAGAATGATAAGGAGTAGAGTTAGAGAGATCAAACGAGATAGGCAATCACAAAAATAAGAAGTTGTTATCTAGATTCGAGCCACTTGTTCTACGTCCCCGCCTTCACCGCAATGAAGGATTTCACTATAATCAATCTCGATTACAATTGAACTAGATGATCCCTTAAGATTCAAAGTCGTAACTCCACCAACTACCCTCCTTCCAAGAGAAACTCACAAAGAACAGTAGATTACAAGACTTGGTAATCTTCATAAGACCACAAACTCTCTCTATTACACCTTTCCTATAGCTCAGTATAGAAATTGATAGCTCAAGAAAAGTATGAGAAAAGTGGAGAGAATATGATGAATAGAACCGAAAACTTTTAAACTTGAAAGATTTTTGCAAAAATTAGATTTTCTTTTGAAAACTTGTTGTAAACTTGTGTACATAACACTCTCTTAACACTCCTATTTATAGGAGAAGGTTAAAGACTGTTGGCCCAAAGGCCCATCGCTCTAGTTTTGATGATGATTAACTCATGTAGTTATAATACTAATGATCTTGTGTTTATTTAGTCTCAGATATTTGATCAAGATCTTAGTAGGTGTTTAGCTTTAATAAAGGATTCAAAGCCAAGTTTTGGAGCTAGCACGTGTTAATTTAAGAGCTCACGCATCAAAATCGCATCAAGTACTCAAAGGGGAGTCTAGCTCATTGGATCAAGGTTTGGACCAAGTAAGAAGGAGAAGAAGATTTTCAAGAGAAGATTTTCAAGAAGACTTATGTCGGATTTTATAAGTGTCAAGATTTGTTTTTAAATAAAATGTAAAGGATAGATTAGTTGGTGGACTGCTCAAGTTCATATACACACACAAAATTTATATGTGTTTTCATAAGATAGTTTCGAGTTTAGAAAAATATCGTTTTGGATTTATCAAAACTTATTTTAGAACTTATTGTCAAAAACATAGATATTTCATCTATATGTGTAGTGGATCATATCCATATACACTAAGCTTTAAAAGTGTTTAGAATATCTTGTTTTTGTATTTGAAGAAATTTTGGAAAAATCGATTTTGACAATACAGATTTTTGTTTAAACAAAAATTTCTTTATTACAAAAATGGTTCAAAAAGTTTGTAATATGTGTTGATTTTAATCACACATATTTGTACTTCAAAGTATTTCAATGAACTTATTTTTGTAGATTTTTTGTGATTTTATGGGATTTTATTGAAGGTAAAAAGACCAAATTTTAATCTCAAAAGATGTCTGAACTGGCCTTCTACCAGTCGACCGGACGGTCGACCGAGACAAAAGTCGGTCGACCAGTCCGGTCGACCGATGTGCATAAACGTGCACAGCCATTTGGCTGGTGGGCCGGTCGACCGTCCAGAGAGCTCTGCTCTCTAGATCTGGCACCGGTCGACCAGGCGGTCGACCGACAACAGATTTTTCTACTGAGTTGGACCCCAATGGCTAGTTTTTGGAGGCCTATATATTGGGGCTGTTTTGGGCTGTTTCAATAAGATTTTTGGAGAGTTTTCAAGCTAGTTTTTCCTATCTCTCTAAGAGGTTTTCTCCACTTGTTTAAGAGCTAATTCTTCATATCAAAAGGTGAGTTTATCAAGAGTGTTTTCTAAAGAGATTTCTTGAGTTTTTCCTCCACTATTCTATCTTATTTTCTTACACATACTTGAACTTTTCATTACCATATCTATCCTATAGGAGAGTTATTGTGAGAGTGTTTTTAAGTGATCAAAGTGTTGAGATCACCAATGTGTTCTACCTTGTATTTGAGGAGGCGAACTTGCAGGTTCGTGTTGTCTCAAGCTCTTGTGGGAGCTCGGTGTAGAGGTGTGCCTCAACAAGTAGTGTGCTTGCGTGTGTTGTTCTTGTGGGAACAAGTGAGGGGACTAGTGAGTCCAAGAGTTCTATTGTGAACTCCTTGTAGGTGTTGCGGCACCGAGTGATCTGGTGGGATCGTTTTTAGTAAAAATCCTTCTGTGTGAAGGTGAGAACGTAGAGTAGTAGCTCAAACCTCGAAACATATCTCGGCATTTGCGATTGATTCACTATCTCTAAACTCTCTCTTTTATACCTTATATTATTTCATATTGTTCATATCATACATATATGCTTGGTATTGTTTGTGTGTGCCCATACTTGTATTGAACCAAGAGAGCTTTATATAGCACCTCAACTCTTATTTAGAGAAATCTAGAGGAGTTAGTTCAAAGCCCTTCACCGAGAATTCGGCTACACTCTTTGATTACACATAGTGTGTTACAATTTAGTTTTAATTCTGCATCATTTGTCATTAGATTAGCCATACACCTATTCACCCCCTCTAGGTGTATTTTCAAAGACTTATTCTCACAAAACCCAGTAATAAAACATGTTTAAAATAGTTAAAAACGTGAAAAAGCTCATTTGCAATGAGTCTGGACTGGTTTGTATAGGAAAATAATCGTTAGGAGACAAATCAGGCAAGTTGACTGCCTCGCTATCGACAGCAGACACATGCCTATTGACAGGCATGTCTCAATAGTCATATTTTTCAAAAAGAGTAAAAGCACAGTCGATAGTTAGGATAGCCTATCGATAGACTGAGAGCAGACTATTGTTTGATCCCCTGTCGACAGGTATATCTGGATGTCGACAGCTGAGACTATCTTAGTCTTGTGTACTGAGAATCAACAGTCGACAGGCTTAGACCTCTATTGACTATCCTGGTGCTTGGAAAAAAATCTTTTTTTATCTTATAAAAATACTCTTGTAAAATAATAAATTATAACATATTAAATATATTTATTGTAAAAAATATATGTTTAGAAAACTAAACATACTTTAAACTATATATCATAAAGAATATTAAAACTTGATTTTTCAAAATAAGCAACACAAAATTATGGACTGATTTGAAAAACTTTTGTGTGTGTCATCTCTTGAGCATCAATTTACTAAACTAAACTTTTACAAACTAAGAAATCTTGCACAAGAAAAATACAAGAGTAGACTCAATCTTCAAAATTTTCAAGTGAACATCTACACATATATTTTCTTTAAGCTGGAGTCTAGTTACTTGAAACTCCTTTTGAAGTTGAAACTTCCACTCTTGAAACCTATATACTAAAAATACTTTGAAGATAATCAGTACCACAAACTACATGAGTTTTAGAATCATCAAAATAAAGAACGATTATACCATTGGGCCAACAATTTCTTTAGGTGAACAATCTCTAATGACAACAAAGTGAGAAGAGATCATCAAATTAGTTCCCAAATCTTAGCATGTTAAGACAACCACTTTGAAGGAGTTGGATGACTCCAAGGAGATAGACTTCACAACCTTCATGGGTAACCTAAAGACCCATAAAATGGAGCTTAAGGCTCGGGAGCAACAAGAACCACAAAGGAACAAGAGCATGGCACTCAAGGTATCTGATGCGAAAACTAGAAAGTATATCAATCGTTTCAAATAATAAAATGATGAGATAGAGTATCAAACTCACAGGGACTGTATTTAAATACCATTATTAATTATTTCTAATCTTATTTGAAAATTTAGAAAATAAGTGAAATTAATTAAAAGAGTGTTTTTCTTATATGAGAAGAATACTAGGGTTTTCGGTCTTTGATATATCTATTTCAGATTTATTCTAATTAATTGTATTAGAAATTTTATCTAAATATTGCTAATAATTGAAGAATTCTTTGGTATCTAACAATCTCCGTCGAGCATTATTAAATCTAACCCTAAACTAGAATTCACAATCTTCTAATCCAGTAAATTTATTAATGTACAACAGAATTAAGATCTATGATTAATGAAAGATTACACTACTCCTGTCAGTCTCAGCTTGTAAGTAGTGTTTTTTATCTCTAAATGCGTTGTTAGATTATCTCCTGTCAGTCTCAAACTTAATCATCTAAATAATTGTTGCCATCAATTATTAGACATTAAAAGAATAGAAATTTAGCAATAATTTAATAAGACAACTAAATATAAATAACTCATGAACAATCTTCCATAGATAGCCAATGCCTAAGCCCTAGTTAAGAATAATTAGTTCATAAGTAAAAATTAAGAAAACATTATTTTAAAGAGGAAACAATAAATAAAATTAACTAGAAAAAAGAAAAGAAAAAACCCAATTGAAGCTTCTTCTTCTTTCTCTGACTTCCTCCTCTAAGACTCAACAAGTTGCAGAAAAATCAAAGCTTTAATAAAGAAATAATCTTCAACTTTGAATCTCTTACATATTAAATACAAGAGTATGCAGGTCTTTATATAGGCCTCAGACACCCTAGTCGGATGAATAATAATTTCAAAAACTAACACAAAGTCCTAAACGAAACCTGAAAAAATATGTCAGCAGCTGACTGAGCAAGACAGCAGATTCCCCGTATAACTTTTGTTTTGTCCTCTGAAATTTCTCTGGCCTTCTTCACATATTTTGCTGACTTTTCTAGGTTCTCTAACTCCATGTAAGTCTACTAAAAATTTTCCTCTACAGCTCATGTTTTTCTTCGTTTTTTCGATTTTTTCTCCAAATTTGTTCTTTTACTCTAAATCTGCAAAAATTAATAAAACAATTTACCAATGCCACATTAAAGTGGCAAAACAGGTATAAAAAGATATAAAATATGTATACAATAGGACATTGATCAGTTTCTCCCGGAAGTTCAAATGATGAATAAAATCCTAATGAAGAAGAAATTATGTCCATGGTTGTCAGAAAAGTAGGATGTACATTCAACAAGAAATGACGGTTCGACAATAAGAAGAACTGGTGGCAAAGAAAGAAGAAAGACAAAGAGGAAGGGCTATGCTATCATTGCAAGAAGTCCGAACATCTTATTGTAGATTGCTCGGAGATTAAGAATAAAGTATTCACATCAAAGAAGCCTTCCAAGAAGAGAGCAAGTTAAGCTACATTGGATGACTTGGAGAGTGAATCCAAAGAAGTTGATACCGCCAACATATCCTGTATGGTACACGGTGATAACGCATCAAAGGCACAATCTGAACTCTTTTTCGATGATGCTAAAATTACATTTGAAGAAATGGTCATAACTTTTCAAGAAATAAAAAAAATATGAATCATTTAGAATTAAACATCTTAAATTGAAAAAGAAAAATATCGCTTTATCATCTAAAATAGATATTTGTTTAAAAGAGAATGAAAATATGACTATCTCTCGCAACAAGATTAAAAAGAATTTGATTTACATATGAATACATGTCACACAACACTAAGATTTATATTGATCACAAAGAAATAAATAAAATAAAAAAGAAGATAAATAACTTTAACTCAATCTTGAGCAATTGTGCTTTTGATAAAGAGAAATTAGAATCTATATTTCAAAAGAAACAAATTTCAAAGAATGCTACACATGCTCCACGACATACACATCAGGCACACATATATGCTAAAGTGTACAAATGTACACATTGAGACCGAAAAGTTCTTTTAGCATAATTTGCTATTATAGAGTAAATGTTATAAATGAGCATGTTTGGGTTCATAAGAGTAATCCTATAGGACCCAAAAAGGTTTGAATACCAAAAGCTATATCTAAATTTGTTAATGCAAGTACGCATCAAGACCACATGACGTATGAAGTGATGATATCTTGATAGCGGTTGCTCGAGACAAATGACATGAGACGTCAATAATCTTACAACCCTATTAAGTACGTGTGAAGGTGGCTCTGTTACCTTTGGAGATGATTCAAAAGGAAGAATCATCAGTTTTAGTAATGTTAAAATCAGTACATCTCCATTAATAGAAAATATAGTTTAGTTGATACTCTCAAACATAATTTGTTAAGCATTAGTCAACTTTATAACAAAGCTTAAGAGTTATATTTGATTCTACTTGTTGCATGTATTTGATAAAAAAGATGCATGTTTATTAACTGGATATAGGAAGATATATTTATATAATTGATGTGCTTAATTTAGATAGTAATATAACATGTTTAACCACCATAAATGAAGAACATTGGTTATGACATCAGAGATTAGGTTATCTCTTTTGACAATCTTTCCCGTATTGGGTCTAAGGATGAAGTTAAAATTATTTCTAAAGTGAATTTTAAAAAGTATCGTGTTTGTCATGTTTACCAGTTTGAAAAGCAAACAAAAACCTCTTTATTGTGTCAACTCGCCCATTAGAATTGATACACATGGACCTATCTGGTCCTACCAAAATCAAGAGTTTAGGAGGAATATGATGTGTATGTGCTTGTTAATGATTTTGCAAGATACGCATGGGGTTTCTTTCTAGAACATAAAGATACAACTTTTTCATATTTCAATATTTTCTGCAAAAGGGTTGAAAAGGAAAAAGATTCATCCGAAGTTCATATTCGTAGTAATATAAGTGATGAATTTGTAAATCACTCTTTCAGTATATATTATGAAGAACATATAATTAAACATGAATTCTCTTGCCCTAAAACTTCACACAAAATAGAGTTATTGATAAGAAAAATAGAACATAAGAAGAAATGACACAATCATAATTAATAAATATGTTCTTTCACAATATTTGTGGCTGAAGCTCTTAATACAGCATGTTATATTGTTAATAGAGTCTATATTTGCAATAAATTAACTAAAACACTTTTTGAGTTATATCACTTGCGCAAGCCTAATGTCTCTTACTTCAAAGTTTTTTGTTGCAAGTGTTCTGTTTTAAACAAAAAGATGTTTTAAGTAAATTTGATTTGAAATCATATGATGGCATATTTATTGATTATTCTTCAACTAGTAAAGCATATAGAGTATTTGTAAAATTCAATTTAATTATTGAAAAATATATGCATGTTAAGTTTGTGGAACCTAATCTGTTTGTTAAGAATGTTGTAGATACTCAAATTGACATTGCATGTAAAGAATTAAAAAAATATTTCAATCAATAATATATCTACTGAAAAAGTTGATTAAGAAAAAAAAAAAAATAAAAGAGTACAAGAACAACAACAAGAAGAAGCCCAACAGCTACCAAATGATGGAGATATACTTCTAGTCACCCCAAGAAACTCATTATCAGCGATGTTTCTAAAGGGGTAATTACTAGATCTAAATTGCATAATCTAAATTAGAAAAAACATAAAAAGGCTTTGCCCGGTTAGTAACCCCAGACAAAGCCAAAAT